>LTAE01000446.1:0-54862 GCA_001647135.1 Pontederia paniculata | reverse complement strand
AATTGCTCCCATTGATATATTGAAATTGTTAAGTATTATTAATTGATATCCATGTCACATGTTATCCTATTTATGCCTTTTACATATTGAGTGTCAAAACTCACGGGAGGTTTTATCTCCCCTGCTTATTCGATTTTGCAGGCCGCCCTGAGTATATCTAGGTACTGATGATGGTGGTGATGATGATGCAGCTCGTGATGGTCTACTTGCACATGGCAGAGGAACCTGGTCTAGAATTAAGTCTTACGTTTTTATTAAAGAGAGAATGACGAACTCTATTGTTTAGTATTTTATCATAGTTTATTGTTGGATTATAGTCTGTTATTGAATTAAACGGAACAGAATTGAGTATTTTCTATATAGCAGAAATGTTTAGTTTTCATAAATAGTATTGGTATGATGTGGCCCTTTTGTTGACTAGTCAATGGTCAAACTACAGGTAATGATATTGTGTGGTAACATCTCCAAGTCAAGATTATTGCCAGGTGGCAAGGTCTGATTTGGGGGTGTTACATTTCATGATTGAAACAAATTACGGAATGTCAACAAACCAAGATGACTTACCTTCGCCAAGTCCCTGGCGAGTTTCTTTGATGTTAACGCCAACGTATCACGCTCCTTGGAAAGCTTGGCCTTCAACAAATTCCAAACGAGAGAAAAGAGCATAGAGATCAGAACCAATACAATTTTCATCACGATATGAAGAACGCTACTTGATTTCACGAAAGCCAATCAAAGATTCAGAAATATGCCTCACATTCTCGTCGATTGAGGCGCGGAGGCGGGCGTCGGACTCCTGGAACAGGCGATCGAGGCGGGTGAGCTTGTCCTCAAGTTCCTCGATGACGCGATCCCGGTCCGAGAGCTTCTCCCTGAGGCGCTCCGCCTCGTCCTCGAGCCTGGAGACGCGAGAGGCGATCGCCATGGCCGTGATCCGCTTGGCGAGGTCGAGCTGGTCGTAGGGGTCCGTGGGGATCACCGCGAGGATCTCGTCGGGGAGGTGGAAGTCCGGTCCACCCCCGCCGCCGCCTGGCGCGCCTCCCTGCGCCATCCCGGAGAATTAGACTCAAACCCTAACGTGCGAACTGGCAAGTGGAGGGCGGACGCGGTCGCCGTCCTGGTTTCTCCGGCAGCAGCGTTCGGGTTTGAAATCGAATCGATGTCGGTATCACGTACAAGAAATGCTAAATCTTTGTTAATACGGGGTGAGAATAGCAACTTCTTCTTCTTCCTCCCTTATTATTATTATTATTATTTATTATTATTATATAATTATTATTGTTTATTATATATTTATTTATTTTGCGATTTGTTTTGCTGTCTCGTTGCTGTAGGATCCCCTTCGCGGGAGAATGAGCTGTATCGCGGTATATCAGGAAATAGCAATTTGGGCCAGTAGCAATTAAGATGATTTATTATATTTTAATGAAGAAAAATGCAAGTACGAAGGTCATTTTGGATTTGCTGAATACTTATAAGTTGTAAGACTTATAAGTTTAAATTTATTTTTAAAAAATAAATAATTAGATGTTTGATTTCAAAATGATGATAAATAATTTATTTGTCTATATTATAAAAAGTAACAAAATAATTTAAAAATAAAGGTAAATAGATAAATTACTTGATTAAATTTAAACAACTTATAAGTTAAATAAAAATAAGCTGGGCAAAGTAATTTTTTTATTTTAACTTATAATAGAGTGGACCTTATTATTTATTAGTCATATTTAAACTTTACCAAACATTGAGATAACTTGAAAATAGTTGATAAGTTGATTTGACCAATTATCAATTGTGCCAAACAGACTCATAAAAAGGTGAAATTTAAAACCTCATTTTTTTACTATATTTAACTAATTTTTTATATTTAAAAAATTATCAATTCTAACATCTTGCATAATTTATTAAAAAAATAAATTTCGGCTCGATGATTATCAGTCATATCACCGATTTACTATTTTTCTAAATCCATTACATCTAAATACTAATACTATATATATATATATATTCTAAACTTTTATTTATTTTAAAAAGGCACATAAAATAAAATGATAAAATACTAATATCTAATCCTTTCGAAAGTTAAATCTTTTGTCATCCATTTATTCACGTTTAAATGTTAAATTAGTATTTATTTTTTTTCAAAAAAATTATATCGACAGATTAAATCCGTAATTAATTTGAAAATTCACCATATTTTAGATAAAAATAAAAGTTTAAATTGTTCAATAAATATGAAAATTCATGTTTCTTTCATACAATTTACCTAATAAAAATAATAAAAAATGCAAGTGCGAAATTCATATATATATATAATAAATATTTAATGATAAAATAATATCAGCAATATCTATCGTATTATATATGTAGATAATAAGGTGAATATTGTTTTCAAATCACAAACGATCATCTATCGATAAGTCAGTAATTTTTTCAACACTTTGTTTTTTACATTCACGAGGATCGTTCTGGATGTTAGAATTTTATTCCAAGAATAATAACATGTATTCTAAAAAAAATGTGACATTTCTTCTTGTTTCCCCTAATTGAAATTAAACGAGAAATGGCAGAGTAAAATAAAAAGTAAAAGCAAACAATTTGACAACTTTGTATTCCACTTATTATTGGAAATATTAAATTAAATATAAACCATAATGTTTAACTAAATTAATATATACTAATAGTTGTCAATAACATCAACAAATATTATTAGTACTGTTGAATATAATCATAAACTTTAGTTATTTGAGAGGAAATAGTCCATTAATATTGCAATATAATAATAATTTAGTGATAAGATACTATGTAAAACTATTTTAAATAATAAAAAATGTATAAATACTATTAATTATATTAGATACTCTTAATAATATACCGTAATAATAAGAATAAGATGTAATGAAAAAAATATAAGAAACAATAAAGTTCATGCCACTAAATTAGCATTGTTGATGTTCATTTGACTTCGGAAGCTAATTGAAGGTCCTATAAGAATTTCTTTTGAGGTATTAGGAACATGTTAGTTTCACTTATAAATTAAAATACTATAAAATTTCTACTTGAAACATTTATATTCACAACTTCAAATAACATTTACACTTTTAATTGAATCCAATTTCATTACAATGGATAAACCGGAAGGTGCACTTTTCTTCTAGAAACATTGTACATATATTTTCTTTTCATTTTAAAAGTTATAACTTTCATTAAATGAAATTTAACTACGGACACTGATGAATAACATAAACGAATGAGGAACACTAACATAGTCAAATTATATTGCATTAAAAATTATTAAGTTAATTTTGAACTAAGTTTGTTTGACAAATAAAATTATATTTATGATCGACGAAAGTTAATAATTTTAAATTTTCATAATTAGAGTTTATTTATTTTGTTAATACTAAATTAATTAAATGTTAAAATAAATCTCCAAATTCTTAGATAATAAATTATTTTAAAATTATGAAATAATTCATAAAAGAAAATGTATTGCTCTATTTTTTTATTATATACTAATTTAAATACATTTTTCTGTTGTAGGCCCTTCTTCCCAAACTGCTCGTCGTCATCGTCTCTTTTATCGTTTTAGGATTCTTGTGAGTGAACTTTTTTAGGTTTCTCTGGTAGCGGAAGCGGAAGACTCGGCGATGGAGCTCGAGGTGAGGGCGGTCGGAGGCATCGAAAGCTGCTTCGTTGCGCTCCCTCTCTCTCTAATCCAAACCCTAGAGGCCACGAGGGGAGGGTTCCTCCCTCCGGTGCTCGCCCTCGATCTCCGGTCGAGCTCCGGCGGCAGCTGGAACTTGGCGTGGTCCGGCGCCGCTTCCAAATCCGCGGCCATCGAGGTAAAAGTTCTACGAGGTCTTTACGATTTCAAACGCCGCGCTATCTGTTGCCGGAACTAGTGATGGGTTTGTGTGGGCAACTGAAGTCGAGTTTCCTCAGTTTTCTTGATTGGATTTTGTGTTTGTCAGTCGACCATTTAGGGTTTTTGTTTGATCCAAGGAGAATTAAGTTTTCTCTCTGGGGAAATTTGCGAGTATTTGTTCATGTGGAAGTATCTTTCGTTTGATTAATTTATACATTTCATACGCGCCTTCTCTTAGAACTAGTTATAGTCACGAGAAATGCTTCTTGCAGTTATTTAATATTGTTGTTATGGACCGTGAACGTAACACTTTATTGTCAAATTCTTGTTAGATTAATCCATCTATCTCTTATAATTACTTTGTTCTTTCGGGGATTTTGGTTAACATTTGTGAACGGTAATCACTGTGACTTGCATTTTTCAACCTGAACATGGTATATATGAAACTTTCAATTATAGTGGAATCTTTTACGCCTCGAAAGAAAACAAAAATTATACCTCATATATTCAGCTACTATTTGGAATTGCTGCAGGATCTCTTATTAACGGAGACTTTCCTGCTTGGAACCTGTTCCTTTGGACTAAGATTGTGAATTTTTGTATTTTAGTTCGTAGTATAAGTTCTCACTGTTATTGTAATATTTGACTTGAGTTGTTGAGTTTTTTAGGTTGATCAAGTACTAGCAGCATGTATACGTTTACCTGATCATACAAAAGTGCAAGTTAAAGCCCTCTCCCATCTACCAAAAGCTACCTTTGTAAATATAGAGCCAAGTAGTGAGGATGACTGGGAGATTTTAGAGCTTAACTCAGAGCTTGCTGAAGAAGTTTTTCTAAAACAGGTATGCGAATTGCTCATGATAATTTACTGTCACCTAATAATCAGTGTGTCTTTTGCGGCTAATGTCGAGTTACCTGCTTAGAAATGTTATGCAGAGCTCATGGTTTCCATTCTCCATTTAAAGCTTAAACTACTTATTTCTTAGGTAAATGAATTTTGATTTTTTTCTCAGTAGTTTCTTCTTACGGAAGTACATGATTTCCTTCCATGATCAATTCCGTCATCTTCATTGGTCTTCCTCCATACATGTTTATTTTGGTTTATTAATACTCTAACAACTTCCAACTTAAATGATCAGTGTCTCAGAATTCTTTCTGAAGGGCAACATATATTGGTGTCTATGCCTCTAACCTCTTCTGTGTTTTTTCCCTCTTTTTTTCCTAGAAGATGTCTTGTTTGGCATCTAATCTGAATCTTCATCATGCTGTATTTATCCACACACATGAAAGAAAAGAAATAGTATGATATGTAAATACCACTTGCACGATTGATGTCTGGCTCCCTTTTATGGATGAGAAGCAACTTGAATCAGTTACTTCTGTGCATATGCAAAGAATACCTAAGGATATTGTTTTATTCATTTTTTGAACTTTTGGTTCCATAAGTTTGCTTTTCTTGTCAAATGCAGGTAGGTATAGTCTTTGAAGGGATGAAATTTCCTTTGTGGTTGCATGGGCACATCATGGTGGAATTTGTTGTTTCTTCAACCTTTCCTAACAAACCGGTAGGTAAGAGAGTTAAATTTCTGTTATGTTCCTTTAACATAAAACATTACTTATGTTTATATATGGTGCTGTTTCTTAGAGCTTGTTTCATATGACATCTAAAACTAGGAAAACACGTTTTCAACTTCCAAATGAGAGTTGTCTAATCCCTGAGTTTCAAGTCAATATGTTTAATTTGATGCAGTTGTCGACTTAGGAGGCAAATATTTGATCTATTATTATAGTTCTACATGAAATTATATGTCTACACTGTATTAGTCTGACCATTTCCGAGACCAGCCTTCTCAAGCTCCATCTGATCTCATATACAGTCTTCTGATAGTGCTTGTTTGACATTTGTTTATTCTTTTATCCTATCCAAGTCCTTTTAATACATTATTCTCCCAAGAAGCTTTTATGTTTTATTCAATACATTCTCAATGCCTTGTGCAATCAAATGATTCTCCACCTCCCTCTCGGAAAAAATGTAATGTCTACTGATAATATGAATAACATTGTACATCAAGCTCATTTATAATCTGGCAAGAGATTACATCAAGCTTATTCAATACATTTCCGAGACCAGCCTTCTCAAGCTCCATCTAATCTCATATACAGTCTTCTGATAGTGCTTGTCTGACATTTGTTTATTCTTTTATCCTATCCAAGTCCTTTTAATACCTTATTCCCCCAAGAAGCTTTTATGTTTTATTCAATACATTCTCAATGCCTTGTGCAATCAAATGATTGTCCATCTCCCTCCCGTAAAAAATTTAATGTCTACCGATAGTATGGGAATAACATTGTACATCAAGCTCATTTATAATCTGGCAAGAGATTTATTCTTTTATCCTATCCAAGTCCTTTTAATACCTTATTCCCCCAAGAAGCTTTTATGTTTTATTCAATACATTCTCAATGCCTTGTGCAATCAAATGATTGTCCATCTCCCTCCCGTAAAAAATTTAATGTCTACCGATAGTATGGGAATAACATTGTACATCAAGCTCATTTATAATCTGGCAAGAGTTTACATCAAGCTCATCAAGCTTATTCAACACATTTCGAGACCAGCCTTCTCAAGCTCCATCTAATCTCATATACAGTCTTCTGATAGTGCTTGTCTGACATTTATTTATTCTTTTATCCTATCCAAGTCCTTTTAATACCTTATTCCCCCAAGAAGCTTTTACGTTTTATTCAATACATTCTCAGTGCCTTGTGCAATCAAATGATTGTCCACCTCCCTCTCGAAAAAAAAATGTAATGTCTACTGATAGCACGGGAATAACATTGTACATCAAGCTCATTTATAAGGATCTGTCTACTGCTTTGTACTGACCATGTTTATCGAGATCTCTGCCGGATTGTAAGTCCATGCAATGCATAACAAAGAAACCAATCCAGATCTCAACTGGCGGATCGAATTTATAAGATCGTTTGAGTATCTATAGAAGGATCAATATATCGAATGATCCTACTGATATTAGAATTGGGTTATTCTTAGCATGTTTTGGCTTGAACCCAACAACCCGTTGAACCCCGTATCCTACTGATATTAGTTTTATGCTTGACTAGTTGGTTGTGGTACAAATCCCATATTACCAAAGAAGGGAAAGAATTCAACCTCTTAGGCTTTTACCTTATCTTGATTCATCATTCCCTCGTCCCTTCGGTTTAAGTCGTCGCCAACCTCCTCTGTGCATTTCCTCTAATCTATGATGCACGGGTACACCTGTTTGGGGCAAGTACCCGTACCGGGTACGTACCCGGTACGGGTACGAGGTGGGTACATCTCGGGTACGCTTAGGTACGTACCCGAGCGTACCCATATTAAATAAATATTTTCCGAAAGTGGGTACATTAGTAGGGTACATCAGATACTCTTTTGGGCATGCAGAGTCAAATTTTTAGCTTAAGCAAAACGGATCGACGATGGTCACAGCAAGAGAGAAGCACAAGCATCTAAGAAGGAACAGTAAAAGGAAAAAGAATAACAAACTTTCATACTTCGGGTGTGAGATCGAGGATAGAAATCATTCTCTTAGTTTCTACTTCCAGCATCCGGGAGAGGGAAAAAAGGCAAAAAAAGAAAGATAGAAAAGGAAAGGCAGCCGGAGAAGACGAGGGGATAGGAAATGAAAAGAACAAAGAAAGCTACCTTCCTGGAGCAACATGAAGAGGAATACTACAAAGTCCAAGGAGAATAACACAAAACAGAAAAAAAACTAATAAAAAAGAAAACAGCATCCCCCCACCACCAAAAACAGTTGTATCCTAACACATGGACATATTAAGAGTGTTTAACTATTACTTTTCTTCTTTTAGTGGGGCATCTCTATTTACAAGAAACATATTATATATCTTTATTGAAGTAGATGAGGCCGGTCACATGTCTTTTTTACTTTTATACATAGATTGGAAAAAGAATAATGACCAATTAAAATAAAGGTGTTGCGTATATAATTATTAATTTTATTATTCTATTAAATTATTTTTATACTATTATATATATATAGATGCAGTGCCACTTTGTGACTAGCACCTACTGCCATGACCCGAGAGCACCTCCATGACACTTGTGTTCGCTGACACCCATGATCCCCCTTTCTTAAGGTCATGCTTCTCATGCACCTCCGTCAGCCAACCCTTCTCAAGCTATTGTGCATGTTGTGCTATCTCTCCACATGTCCCCACTCGTGAGCCCATTTTCACATGGCCCCTCTGCTATCCATTGGCAAAAGTTATTGTGATTAATTGGATATGGCAGAACTCAGATTTATTTTTATTTTTTGATGTTATATTGTGAAATATGAAAGTTGTAGCGAGGATACTTTCCTTTAGTAATTTATAGGACTTATTATTTGATGCGAAAAATATGATAGCTGAACACTAGCAAGTGCACTAGTGATGTAGAACAAGAATAATATATGGGCCTTACCCCCTATGGTCATTAGTATTTAGTTATGGGCCTTTTGCATGAGCCCTTTAGTTAGGTCTTTTGATTAGTTTTCCTTTTATTATGAGTTTTCTTATCTTAGGTTACCTTTTATTATATTTCATTTTATTTAGGTTTTGATATTATTTGATATGTGGGGGGTTTAGAACCCTATAAATACTCTCGTATGGATCCTTTGAGACTTAGACTTGATTTATAATATTTGCTAATAGCATATTTTCCCTAAAGCCACCTTCAGGTGAGCTGCCCCTTGTCGCTGCCTTGACCTGCTGCTACCGCCTCCTGCCGCGCCTGTCGTTATCGATCTCTGCAGCCACCACACCATCACCTCGCTGCCCCTGCAACTTTGACCGTGCTAGCTGCTACCTCAATTCTCGACGCTGCCGCATTATCATACATCTACCTCATGCAGGAGGGCGACACGAGCCAGCTCCTGGTTTCAGCGGCTCGCCGCTGCTGCCATCAGAGCGAGGAGACGCCAGCAACCTTCGCATGACCCTGGGAGTCGTCTTCCTTGTTGGCGTTGACCGCCGCCTGCACAAACCTGCTCACGGTTGTTGCCCTCTCAACTGCAAGCTTACTGTCCACCGGCGCCACTTTTGTCCAACAGCGACCTCCCCTGTTGGCTGCCGAAGAAGTCCAACAGGACGTCCCCTGCACCTGTCCATGCAACTTCAGCTTGCCGCAGGCGCTCCCGCCACCTCTCCTCCTCGGCATTGTTGCCGGGGGCCTTGACCTGCTGCTGCCGCCGCCGCTGATCTGCTTTCGCCGCCGTTGATCTGCTCGCTGCCCTTCAAACTAATTCGCCCATTGCAGCTGCCGCTGTCCTGCTGCTGCTGCCCTGACCTTTATCCTTCAATTACTTTCAATGAGTGAATTGAATGCATATGTGATTGTTCGTATGCATCATGAGTTTTATCCTTCAATTACTTTCAATGAGTTTTACGAGCGAACCACCACTACTTTGCATATTTTTCATAGATAAGAACCCAATACTTATGTACTAGATTTGCCACCTGAATATCACATAAGCTCAGTGATCAATGTTGAAAATTTTCACCCATACTTTGATCCCTTTGAGCTTTCTCTCTTGTCTACAAGTGCTTTTAATGATAATAGGTGCTTTGTTGGTCCGTTGATTCAACAGATTTCAAAGTTCTCACCTCGACGTCATCAACTTCTTTATGCTCGTTGGGTTGAGCATCCACCATTTGCAAATATTTGGATTTATGAAGCTAATTTCTATCATCTTGATGCTGTTCTCCATCATCTATACCGCCTTGCAACTTGTCGGAGTCGAGTTTTTCTCAGTCGGGGAGAATTGATATAGAACAAGAATAATATATGGGCCTTACCCCCTATGGTCATTAGTATTTAGTTATGGGCCTTTTGCATGAGCCCTTTAGTTAGGTCTTTTGATTAGTTTTCCTTTTATTATGAGTTTTCCTTGTCTTAGGTTACCTTTTATTATATTTCCTTTTATTTAGGTTTCCATACTATTTGATATGGGGAGTGTTTAGAACCCTATAAATACTCTTGTATGGATCCTTTGAGACTTAGACTTGATTTATAATATTTGCTAATAGCATAATGTTTTGATTGAAATAAAATTCTAAAGACAAACAAATCAATAATGGAAACTCGTGCCTTGAGAGAATTTAAATTGTAAAAGAGTTAGGGTTTAAGATCAAATATCCCCACCTTACCTCTTGAATCAACAATAAAAATCAATTTGGATTCCTATAATGGAAAGGTTCCTCCTCTAGTATAGTACTCTAACACGATGACCTAACTACCTTATCTCAGAATTAAATTGGTGAAGTTCAACCTTAATCGACTCCAAACTACTCTAAGATAAGACGTTTTACGTTGCAAATCGTTATCAATGACCTCAACTGAACGAGTCAATGATTTACAAACCTTAAATTTCAACCTGAATAGATAAGGTAGGACATGAATCAAATAGAAAACAATTTGGATAACACGATCCACGTTACGTCCAACACAACTCGTGTAAACAAGAAATCAACCAAGAAGATAATCAACACAACCCATGTCCAAGTGAACACGGTTCGCGTTGCACAATTGAGAAGAATTATTCAATTAAATCCAAAATTTGAAATAAGTAATCTTATATTAATGATATTAAACTGATTAGGGTTAATGAAAGGACTCTTTCGTTGAGAACTAAATGAAACTAAGTTGTGTCTTCACAGAACTCAGAATAAAAGTAATAAATTCAAGCGATATGGGGTTCAACAGATCTCTCTTCTATCAAGAAAACTACTCTATACAATACTTGAGAGAATGAAATAAATAATCAATAAAACTATTTAGTCGTGGACAATCCCCTCTGCAATAAATCTCAGCCTACACACCGCAGAACAAACTCGTGATCGGATATTCTAATGATCTTGATTCAGCCTAGGATTTCTATCATATTCTCATCACATAGATTCCAGACCTCAGAAAATATTAGAGATGTCCCTTGAAGTGTGTTATCATGCCCTATTTAACATAAGGTTGGGTGTCAGATGACTTGCATAATAAGTCACCGATCTAGTCTATTGATGCACAAATCGCCATAGTCGTGAGACAACATGACCACATTAAGGTTTTTTGTTTTATGTTTCTTTTTACATTATTATATCTTGATTTATGCCTCAATGGATCATGTTGGAGTGCTGCATAACCTACCTTGGACACAGTGTTTTGATTTGAAATGACCCATTTTGATGTGGACACGGACTGTGTCACTTGATTTGGCTGAATTACTTGAATACGGTCCGTTTTGCTTGAAAAATGACCTGCATCACTGAGGTGCTTTCTTTTGATTGCTAACTCTGACTCCGTCCTTCGATCCCATCTATTTTAGCTGCTCCGAGACTCCAAATTTAATATCTTGGGAGATAAACAGAAGAAACTTGGGTAGTTTATGACTCAAAAGAAATCAACACTAAAATTGATACGTGCAACTATGAAAAATGTCCTTAATGATATGCATAAAATATTCATATTTTTCCTTTTAAAAATATAAATATTTTTACTCGCATCATTAATATATTTGTAAAAAGAAATATACTAGATTTTTAAGATATATATTTTATTATTTATAAATAAAATCTTACAATCCTCGATTTGATTCTACGATCCTCGTTCCTTAGAGCCCTTTTCGATACTAGGTAGGAAATCAATCCTTGTTTTAGAGAGTTAGGAAAGCAATCTTGGCAACTTGGTATGGACTACCAAAAGGCATATATCAGGAGAAAGAAATGCATTTCTTTCTTCTGTTAAGTTTGTCAATTGTCTTACGCTTCACAACATTATTTTGCTCTTAGTAGAAAATCCTGTTTTTGAACACATGATAATTTAAGTAGTTGAATCCGGAATCTTTTAAGAATGTATCCTCACAGTGAAGCTGTTTTAGATGGATTCTTTTTCTAAAGTAAATTTGGTCTTTTGGTCTAACCTTTTGTTAAAAAAGTGATCTAACCATCTAGTGTTTTCCAGTTCAACTTGTGCCAGGAACTGAAGTTGCTATTGCACCAAAGAAGCGCAAGAGAGACTTAGATGATCAGAGTATTCAAAAGCAAGCTTCAGCGGAAGAGAAGCTTAGACTGAAAGGACTATTGCGTGTACAAGCAGAAAACAGAAAATATGTACACAAGATTGTAATCAAGGATTTAAACATCGGCATACTACTCACTTCCGTGGCCTTTATACATCCAGAAACTGCTAAGAAATTGTCATTTGATAATCTTCAATTAGCAAGTCTTCTGCCAAAGCTACCAGAAAAAGAGATCGTGCAGAGTATACAGAAAAGAGAAAACATTTCTTCTTCTAATGTAGTTTCTGCACCTACAAAGGAAAAATCAAGACATACAGTTATTCGCATTGTATACTCTGACTTAGTGGCAAAAGGGCACATTATGTTACCTGAGTCTCTTCGACTTTTTGTGGGTTCAGCAATACATTCATGTAAGTATTCTATGCCTTACGTTTCCTTTGAATTTAATTATATTTCTTTATTAGCATGCGATTTTTTAGAATTTTTAATTATTGTTCTATTGCTTTGAGATTTTCACCGTGCTTTTTCCTTTTGTTCTTCTTATCATTCTGGGCCCCTAATGCCTGCAAAGACTTTCCAATTTTGTTGGTGAGTGGAGGCTCATATACATTGAAATAGATAAAAGATAGTCGGCCCGTTCTTCCTTATTGCTAAACCTCTTTGTTGTATTATCAAGGAAATGCTATCAAAATTGACGAAAATGATGGTATGTGCTGGCATTTACATATCTATTTGTCTTTGTTCATGATCATTTGGAAATGTAGCTGAAAGTCTTACACACTCAATTTTCATGTCAAATGTGGATAAAAAAATTAGTCAGTTGATCTTATATGAAGTGTCCTTTTTGATATCATGTAGACATAAATATCTCTTTTAGGTTGCAATTCATATCAGTGCTATAGCTGTGACAAACTTGTGAGGGCTGGTCAAACTTTCCACAGTTTTCAATCCCAAAAAGAAATATGAATTTACGGCTATTTCTTTTTCTGATTTTGTTGTATCATGTAGAAAGGCCAGCAAATTTATGTTGATTTCTCATGGTGTGTTGTGCTCGAGGGAGAACACTTACTGAATCTTCCGCTGGGCGTCCTCTAAGACATGGTTGCAGCACAACTGTATTATTTTTTTTAGGGTGAGAAATGCTATGTGGAGAAAAGTGTACATCAGACAATTTTTTTTATCAGAGATGGGTTTGGGGTTATGGATTTTTGGCTTTTTGACGGCCTTGCCTCGAATATATTTTTCTTTTAACATTCACTTCTACATTTATAAAGTATCTGATCTACAATATAATATTATCCATTTATTTTGTAATGACTACAGATGTATGACTAATTATTTTCTTTAATATAATTCAAAAAGTTTTCATTCAAAAAGTATAATACAAAAAAGTTGCTCAATTCCTTCTGAACCATTGTAATTAACCATCAAATGGAGAAATCAAGCTCTGGATGACTAGCACCTTGGCTAATTATCCTTTTTCCTTTTCAAAAAGGATATAAGTTGCCCAAACTTCTCAAAAGGTCACACCAGTTGTGAGGTTTAAAATATAATAGGTCATTAAACTTTTGTGAAATCATCATTTAAGTCATTCAACTTTCATTTTCAATGTCACCCAACTTTTGAAAAATTGATGTTCATGTCATTTAACCAATTCAAGTTCGTGCCCTCTAAAAGAAATATTGAAGTTTATTGATGTGACAATATTATCAAGTTGTTGAATTCTAGAGTTTAAGTAGAATAATTTTTTAACTCATAGAACCGTATTGTAAAGTCGGAGAGTTTATGTACCAAACAAATATAGCTATAAAATAAGTAGTATATTAATATCATAAAAAATCTCTTTATTGGGCATAAAAAATGTATAAGCATCACTATTTTTACTCATTGACTATTTTCATTTTGAACTTCATTCTTAAAAACTAAGCTAAATAATTAAAGTTCTAAAATAATTTTATTATATAAAATAAGAAGTTGTATAGACTCGTGTAGATTTGTATAACATCATATGAATTTTATGACTAGAATTTTAGATTTATGTCCGTATAAGATTTTATATTTATTTGATTTTTTTTCGCTGACCTAAACTCGAAAGAGTTTAAGAGTTGACTCTAGAGTTTAACAAACTTGGATATTATGTTATTGGCAAAATAAAAAAATCACCATGCAACTAAATTTACAATTTTATTGCTAATGAAATAAAAATAGAAGCATATGATCAATTCATAATTTTCCTTTACTGAGAGAAAATACTTTTGACTTTTTACATCACAACAAAAATTAATAGAGTGATATATATATATATATATATATATATATATATTGATTTTTCGAAAGATGGGTGACTCAAATTTTGAAAACAAAAATCAGATGGCCTATACCATCCCGTTAAAAAATGATCTATACCATGAGTTTGCAAAAGTTGAGTGACTTAGAGCACTTAAAATCTGTTTATGTAACTCATTAACCAATTGTTCCACACAAGTACAACCATTTGCTTGCTTGTGACTTGGATGATTTTTGGTCATACCATGAATGCTAAATTTTAGGCAAATAACACATGCATGAAACTCTTTTTGGATTCGGGGTAACATGGACTCACCTATAACAAATGAGCAAAATACATGTTACCTTTCATGTCTTGCTCATTTGCATCTTTTTCTTTGTGCTTAGAGACCTTTCCTTTAATTCCTATTAAACAGGATGTTATTCATATGCAGGGATTTATATAAAGAATTTTTTTTCCGAGCTAAGGAAGGATGCCCCTGTAATGACGATTTCACCATGTAGATTTAATTTTTCGAGGAAGAATAATGTTGATATAGGTAATGAAACAGGCATTCTTGAGAACCACAGAAATCACAAGCCCAGTGGATTAACTTCAAGTGCAGATCTTTTGCCCAGAAGAGATAGATCGGACCGCTTACCACATGAAGAATACTCTTCTTCGATTATTGAAGCATCTAGATCTGAAGATGATGAGAGTATTTCCCGATATCACACAAGATTAGATAACATGTTACTCATAAAATCATGGATTATCGGTCAACTTTGTGCAATTACTTCGCTAAATGATAAAATGGAAGTGAATTCATTAATTTTTACACATGAAACTTTGCTTCACTTTGAAATATCTGATCGTAAGCTGGGAAACAGAAGAGAGGAAAATCTGCCTTCAGGTGATACTTCAAGGAGTGGGAGGGGTAATGAAGAATCTGCAACACAGCTTTTATATTTGCTGAGATTTAGTTCTGATGAACCATCAAAATTTGGCTTACATGACTGCTATGAGCTAGTTTTGAATAACACAAGTCAGAACATTGGCGATCTACATGACTTGGAAAAGACACTTGGGAAAATTGACTTGGGTGCCCCTCTATTTCTCAATTCTGTCTCAGACAGCATCTTCAGAAAGAGTTTTGATCTTGCTCTATCTTCTCTGAGCTGGATGGAAGCAGCAATTTCGGATGTTGTTAGTAGTAAGAACTTACTTGAACAGGCCTACTTGATATTATGGTGACTTTGAAAACATAGCAAAATATGGTTCTAACTCGTGTGATTGTTCTACAGGATTGAGTGTGCTTCTGTCTCCAACCTCTTGTAGGCTGCTGAGCACTTATGGTCTCCCATGCCTAGGGCATGTCCTTATTTATGGTCCTGCTGTAAGAAAGTTTGCCCTTCATTTATCTTTTATGTGGATATCTTATTTGTTTTTCTGCTCATTGTTTTGAACATTTTACATGATTACCTTGCTTTCGGTGATATATTTTATCTTAATATGCCGTCTTACAGTTATCTTCAGTTATTTTCCTTTTCTCATGTATGGGGTGGTAACATATGTAATTCTAGGAGGGTTGCATGGGTGTTGCATCTTCTCAAATATGTTCTCACTTATGCAATAGTGTTTTTATGTTGTATTGAAGTGTTTCAGGTTTTAACATGTAAACATGTGTTTCTTGGGTCAATCTCATTGTGTGCGTCATAATGCTTTATAAGCAATGCACAAGGTTACTAAATATATGGTGGCTATCTTGTGATTAACAAGAAAGGTCTATACATTTGGTAAAAACAAGTTCTTATAAATGATACGTGAAGTTCTCTGGTCTTGTTAGTATATTGTGGGCATCATCTTAGTCATGATCATTTGTAATTCAGGGGTCCGGAAAGACTACATTAACCAGGGCTGTTGCAAGACATTTTGAAGAGCACAAAGAAATCTTAGCGCACATGTATGTGATTGATAATTTCTTGTGTTGTCTAGTTCATTTATCAATAGATCTTTTTCACCTCCATGTTGTCGTTGATATTGTTGAATAATATTTGGATTCTGTGAAAGTCCATTATAATGTTTGCTTAGTACCTTTAATAATGGTGTTGCATGCAGAGTATATATAAACTGTTCAAAAGTTGCTATCGAGAAGACTCAAACTGTCCAGAAAATAATTTCTCGCTACATATCTGAAGCTCTTGCCCATTCACCTTCCATTGTCATCTTTGATGATATGGACAGTTTAATTTCAGTTTCTTCTGATACTGAGGGATCTCAGCTATCAAGTTCTACCACTGCTTTAGTAAAGTATTTCACAGATGTTATGGACGAGTATGGGGTAAGCTCTGGTTATCAATTAAGGGATAAGCCTATATTTTGCCTCTTGCAATACATCATTTAGTCTAATTTGGAATTAACTTATTCCATCATCCTCTCGAGTAGGAAAAGAGTCGGGGGGCTTGCGGGTTTGGTTCTCTTGCATTTGTGGCCTCTGTGCAGTCTCTTCATAACCTACCACAATCTTTAAGCTCTTCAGGTGTTGTTTTATTTATTTTCACTTCAATGTGAAATTATGTATACATCTTCAACATGAAAAGGACGAAATTCATTTGTAGCAACATCTTTTTTACTCTGAAAAAATATTAAATATTTTCCATCTTGTTTCTTAGGGAGATTTGACTTCCATGTTCAACTTCCTGCTCCTGCTGTATCTGAACGTGGAGCCATATTGAAGCATGAAATCCAAAAACGGTCACTGCAATGTTCTGATGATATAGTATCTGAAGTTGCCAAAAAATGTGATGGATATGATGCATATGATCTGGTACTTAAAGTTTTGCTGTAATTAAATTTTCACGTTATGGATTTCTCATGTACATTTCGTGCATAATGATATTTTCATGCCTACTATGTGCCAGCATTTAAAGAGACATCAATAATTAATTGCAGTGATTGATGATGTGTATTTTTCCATCTTGTGTTTGATATTTTACATCTTTCTGCTGTAAAGAACCAATTAATAGAAAAGTTGACTTCCATCTTGCACCGTCTTTTTGCCGAATATATGACCCAGCAGAATGTGGCAAGTAAGATGACTGAGTAACATGTTATTTATGTTCATCGTTTGTGAAATCATCTTCAACTGGTTGTAGGAAGCAATATTTATAGGTCAGTTAAAGATATGACGTTTGATAATCTGTTCATGATATTACAGTTGGGCTAAATTTTTTATTGTCAATCGTTACAGTCATCCATACTGCATGTTCAATCTTGTAAGATCAGTTATTAACATTTGATATATGCAGGAAATCCTGGTGGATAGGGCTATCCATGCTGCTGTCAGTCGTTTTGTCTTCTCCAATGTTATTGATGAAGACAAAATGCCTGTTTTAGCAAAGGAAGATTTTAGAGTAGCAATGCATGAGTTTGTTCCAGTGGCTATGCGTGGTCTGACAAAAGCTCCTTCTGAAGGTGGCCGTAGTGGTTGGGACGATGTTGGTGGGCTTACTGACACACGAAATGCCATTCAAGAGGTCCATATTTTTAGCTTTCTATTTTTTGTATGCTTCTTCGGTTTTCACTTCATATGTGTCTATGTATACATAAACAGAGAGAGAGAGAGAGAGAGAGAGAGAGTACAATTAATCTGATTATTGATGTCATTCACTTTTCCACAAACAGATGTGGTTGAAATGTGTTTAAATTATGTCATTACGAAAAGGGGAAACTTTTATTAAAAGTGGTATGTTTTGTGGTATGAGCATGCACACCCTAAATCAGTTATGATGGAGAAAGAATAACCAGCTTCAAGAGCCAAATTCTAGCAATATAATCATGTTTCTTTCGAGAAAGAAAAAAATGTAATCACATTGAGTCACGGTTTAGCATTTCATTTGGGATATCCTCTATCTTATTTCATAGCTCTAATTTTCGGTACCTTTCTTGCTATCTTTCTTTCTGGTGATATGAACCAAAAAGTTCCCTTGGAATATATTCTTTTCTAAAGATAATGCAGGATGGTCATCTTAAATTACTTAGTGTTTATTCTGTATTCTTAAATGATGATCTTTATGCTAAAAATAGATGTTCATTTAATCTGCTATTATATTTTTTTTTCGTTCATAAAATGAGGCAATTGGTCTAGTACATCTTTAATTATATCTTTAATAGAAACTTGAGTGAAAATCTAGAAGTAAAAGGCTGAAGCCATTTTGTGCAGTTCTCTGGAGTAACAACTTCTGATTTGTATTGTTCCACTCATAATTATTCATTTTTCTTTTTTATTTGCAGATGCTTGAATTACCTTCAAAGTTTTCTGGTATTTTCGCTCAATCCCCTTTAAGGTTGAGATCAAATGTTCTCTTATATGGTCCTCCTGGTTGTGGAAAGACGCACATTGTTGGAGCTGCTGCAGCTGCTTGTTCCTTGAGGTTTATATCCATCAAAGGGCCTGAGCTGCTGAATAAGTACATTGGTGCTTCTGAGCAAGCTGTAAGACACATTTGGTCCAGTAACATATTTCTTATGCAAATGTACTTCATCCATTTTTAGACACTGATCAACTAGGTGTGATCACTCCATGCAGTAATTTCTGTGAGAGTACATTTCTTCTCATTCAGTATGTCTCTATTATATTTCCTGTATCATGAATATATTCTTCTAATGTGATTTCTTACCTGAGATATGTCTAAGCATGACTCTATATGTTCTTTGGGGGGTAATCTTGACTAATATGTGCTTTGGTTAATGGATTCTTTTATCCTGTCAAATCTAAGTTATATGGCAGAATTGGCACTGTATGGTAATATCACACTAATATTTTGCTCATTTAATTTCACATTGACTACCTACAACATCTATGAAAACATCATATCTTCTGAATTTTTTTGTGTTTTCTGACATGTCTCAAATGTTTCTTAGGTTCGTGATTTATTCTCAAAGGCAGCCGCTGCTGCTCCATGCCTTCTTTTCTTTGACGAGTTTGATTCTATCGCTCCAAAACGGGGACATGATAATACTGGAGTTACAGATCGTGTTGTTAATCAGGTCAGTTGTTGAGGCATCATTTAGTGAAACTAATCTTGGTTCCATTTACAAGCTTTCAGGTAGCTTGAACAGTTTCAACATCAAACCTTGGAGGAAATGTAGCACATTTCATTAATGTGCAAATTTATATAATTGTTTGCAGTTGCTAACTGAGTTGGATGGTGTGGAAGCCTTAACTGGTGTGTTTGTGTTTGCAGCAACTAGGTATAAACTCTAATAGATTTTGTATTCAAGTTTTTTTTTGAAGGGTTAATGTGTACGCTTTATAATAGCTATAGTTTTGTAACTGGCCTCTTAGATGCCTTTATCAGGTGACTGTCGATATTCAGAATTGTGTACCGAAATCTCTATCCTTTTTGGGTGATGTTCAAAGTATTGGTTTCAAATAACAACTCTTTTCCTGTGAATGATATCTGATTCTGTTTTTTTCAGGGGAGAAAGTCTGGTTTCGTTATGAACTGCTTATTCTGTTTGAAATTTTAAGTTTTTTTTTTCTAGATCTTGCCTTTTTGTATGTTGCTGTATTTCGGTATCAGTTTTAAATGATTGACATCTTGGCATGTATTGTTTTAATCATTCGAAGGCCTTGTAGTGGTTAGGCATTTATCTGATTGTTCAAACTTCATTTTTTCTTTAAAGGAAAACAGATTTATCTATTAAAATGGCCATTATGGTCTTGGTACAAAAATGGGAGGTCATGAGGAGGAACTTCCACAAAATATCGAAAACTGAGTCTCGCCCAAGTTTTGCCAAATAAATCTTCAGAATATCCAGCATTATATTCTTGATCGTCCATGAAAAGCTGACCTACTATTAGAATTTTGATTAAAAAGGAAAGTCACAATCAGTTTGAACTTTCTGCAGCGACTTCTTCACACATTTGAAGAGACCACATCTCAGGCCTCATACTTCGGCCTCCATAGCAGAAGACAACCTTGTCTTAAGAGCTCCTGCAGCAATGAACTTCCATTAGATCATCAAATAAGATACCCTGCTCCGCCTTCCTCCTGTGATTCAACAGTGAACCATCTGAGTTCAGCTTGAACCAGGTCGGAGGTGGGGCCCTCGCAGATAGGGTCCTTGGGGGTTGTTCCAACTTCTAGGCGATACTTTTGTTGACATTGTATTTTGAACCCTTATTTTCAATATGGATTACTGTAAAATGATTTGCTATCACTTTTTCCAATCAAATAATATTTTGAAGAAAGTTGTATAATTGTACGTCCATTTTTTCATAAACCATTCAATATAATAATAGACTCCATTGACTTTATGAATCTACAATTCAGTGCTATACTTTCCAAGTTACTGATAATTAGTTAGCTTGCTCCACTGATTGAACAATGTGTGATGATGTAGGAATGCTAGTGCATTCCAAGTAGGTGATAATTGTTGGTTTCCTCTAAAAGTCTCCTTTGTGTGTCTACTTCATTTTATAAGTAATCATCTCAATTTTTTTATCTAGTTTTTTTGTTGCTTGAATACAAATTTATTAACTCAATTTCCTGCTGTTCTTGACCTGTTTTACATGATGCTCAAACAATAAGACTTGGCGACTGACCTTGTTAGTCGTGCATTTTCATATTTTGTAATAGATTCTACTAACTTCAGTTGACTTCATCGTTTACTATCCCTGAAAGAAACCTAAGTTACATTCATTCTTTTAGCCTCCATCGAGTCTTAGACATTGCTAATCTCTTGATAATATGAAACAGTCGACCAGATCTGCTTGATGCTGCACTCTTACGACCTGGAAGGCTTGATCGTCTTCTTTTTTGTGACTTCCCTTCAATGCAAGAACGTTTGGACATCCTTAAAGTTCTTTCCAAGAAGGTTAGGCATTATCCTTGCCATTCATGTAAAGAATTTCCTATGATACTAAATGTTGTACTGCTGCTAGCTTTCGTTTGAAGAGTGTCTTCTTTGGAGGCAATTTAAAGGGCCCAAATCCTAAAATTGTTTTCTGGACATTCATTATCTGCTGTAATAAAAAAAGAAAAAGAAGGAAATTTTAATTTCTTTTATTGTCTTTCTTAATATAAGTTTATTTGTGGAAGGTCCCTCTCAAAAACAAATAAATGAATTGAAGGAAGATCCCCACTCTTGTTTATGATGTTAAACTAAGAGTAGGCTATAAGAACCAAGCTGACTCCTCCCTTTTAACGTTAACATATAATGGAGCATGGTTCTATGCCTAAAAAAGTTCATTTTTACATGTTTTGGAGTACTATGAAATTGGAACTTCAATTTCTTGAGGGAATTTAAAGCTTATTTTTTTAGGTTGGAAAGAGATGAACTTTATTGAGATTGTTTTGGAGTTACTGATAGAATTTTTTTTATCTCATCAGCTGCACTGTCATACATAAGAAGCATCTGCATTAATTTAATTAAGCCCTAGAAATCTTGTATTCGAAAAAATATTGTGTTCAAGATCCAACTTTAGCTTTTAATTTAAGAACAAACTTTTTTTGATGATGTATCATGACATTATGCATCAAAACTCATCATCAAAATTTTATCCAATGGTAGATCCAGAACCTTGAAGGGTTCACATATTCCTTAATCCAAAATATTGCTAGAATTTGAATATTACGATACCACTTTGTAATCCCTAATGATTTTATCATAGTTACATTAATCAAATTTGTCATAGAGCATAAAAGTTCTCATTATAGCTCCAGTAAGGTGGGGAAGTAACCTTGCTTGTTCAAGTTCAATTTTTGTACTGTAAAATCAGGTGAACATTGCTGACTGTTAGGGGAAGGTTAAGCTTGATTCTAGACTCAAATGTAAGAACACAATGATGACAAAAGATGGCTATATCATAACTCTATCTTACTGAAATTTCTTCTTCACTTTGCGCTTGCCTTTGGTATGTTTCTACTTATGCTTCCTCTTTCCTAGAGCCAATCATTATTTACATACTATGGACCAAGAAACTAATAATTAGTTGTCATATCATGCCAGCTAATTTTATGTCAAATTCATCAAGAGGTGATGAATTCAGAATTGATGCTTGGAGAATGTACATCTTTGCTTTATGAATTAGCAAATGAGTGATGAATAGATTGATTCACTGACTTCATTGCATTTCATCTTCTTGTATAAAATGAAGATACCTGTCACATTATGGAAGTTCATCTTTCCATTTTTATTAGAAATGAGGTTATTTACTTAACTATGGGTTATCCAGTTCAGTAACACTGACACATTTTCATCCTATGTTAGCTACCTTTGGCCAGTTCAATCAATTTGGAAAGAGTAGCATCTATCACTGAGGGCTTTAGTGGTGCTGATCTACAAGCACTATTGTCAGATGCACAGCTTGCATCAGTTCATGAACTTCTGGATGGTGGAGACAGGGAGAAACCAGGGAAAGTTCCTGTCATCAGTGAACCACTTCTTATGTCTGTTGCTTCAAAAGCCAGGCCCTCTGTTTCTGAAGCTGAGAAGCACAGGCTTTATGGAATATACAGTCAGTTCTTAGACGCCAAGAAGTCCGTTTCTGCGCAGGTATGACTTATTAGCTAGCTATATCATGTACATTCATCATTAGGTATTGGTTGTGTGTGGTAGTACTAGTACTGTCTCCTTTGTTATTGTCGTTTTTGTACTACATGAGTCACACGTCTCAAAATGTTCTGGCATTTTAAAATTTATGAGCAGTACAGTTTGTTCACAATAAGGAAATTCAGATTATTTATTTTACTATCTTCAGAATAATTGGTCATAAGCTCCAAGTGCATTAGGGGCATCAGCTAAAAGTAAAGTGGCGTCGACATTTTAACTTGTTTGACCAATATGTGAGCCTAGATGTACATGATTTCAGAGTAAGCTGAGTAGTTTTCTTAACTAAGAAGAACACACTTAGAATTGATCACAAGGTGCTTTTCTGAAAGGGAAAAGGATAACTACGAGGATTAAGTGGTTGTCCAGTTTATAGTAATCTGCAATTTCACTAAATGCTTCAGTCACCTTGTTGTATCAATATTTTCTTTTCCTTCTTGAAAAATGTGGTTCAAACAAAGAATCATATTATATGATGTCAGCTGACCTAGAAGTCATTTCTTTTCTGCTGCAGTCAAGGGATGCAAAAGGTAAAAAGGCAACTCTGGCATGATGCTTGAAGTTTCTGAGTGCGAATTTTCCATTCACCATGGGTTGAATTATAATTGTTGAGGTTAGTTGCTTGGCTAATCTAAGTCGATTCAAGGTAAAACAAGTATTTGTCAAATTTATATTCGGAATTTTCTTCTGTGAGATATTTGTGAACTATTGATGCAGCATAATGCTGGGACTGAACATTTTTTCCAATAATGTAGGAGGATAAAACGGTGTGAAAATTAAAGCTGCCTCGGAGTGCAGCATATATCACAAGAATACATAAAAAAAGTAGAGAAAACCAGCTCCGAAGAAGAATTGATATCCAAGTCGTGGATTGTATACCTTGAAGGATCAAAACCAAACAATATGTCCTAGTTAAACATTACAGAATAAGCAGATTCAGTGTATGGTTACTTGATTAAGAACAGTTATGTTTCTGCTTTTAATTTACACTGAAAGGTTTTCTTCCATTTTTGTGTCATGTAGCATGTTTTATTGTGTTGTATACTTCGACTACAGCCCAAGTTATCTATGAAGGGAATGACGCTAGGGGATCCTATTCTTTTCACAGTTGTGTAATAACTTCCGAATTGTTAGATGTAACCATCGATTGGTGTTTTGGTCCTTTTTGTTTGTAACAAAAAGAGACTACTGGCTTAGTAGAAGGAAAGATCAATCGTAAATCAAAGGAATACATGATTCCGCTCATTAGTGATAATTAATTTGAGCGATGACGCACAGCATCCATCGCCTCTTGATGCCCTTATTTTGGTCCTTTGATTTGTAGTTTTCTTATGGGCTTTTGATATCGCCAACTGATTATCGTTTGCTTTGCAATATGGAAGTAGAAAATCTTTGAGATCCTCGTCGGATAATTACCGGTTGCCTCCTTTCGTTGAACCGCTGATTAAGAAAAACCTTCGAGATCACACTTCTATCAGAATCGCATCCTGACGTTAAAGTTCGGTTGCCATAGCGACCAAGTGTTTTTTTAATGAGAGATGGATGCTCTTCTTTCTTCTCCTTTTCTCTCTTGGAAGATATGGTCTACTCATATATTCAGCTGTTTTGAACTATTTTTTCTAACTCCTGCTAATCGCAATGCAGTCCATGTTTCTCTTAATTCATTTATTTGTTGCACGTTTACACAAAATCTTTTGACATCTTTCGCAGAGCATAATACAGACAATCGTAGAATTTGTATTCTTTTGTGAAGATATCAACATAATTATATGAAACATATTTTTAACAAAAAATTAATTAAAAAATTGGACGGCATTAAAAATCAAAGTGACTGATGGAAGATTTAATGGACGACACTCACAGATGAAACATTTTACAGAGATCAAGTGAAGAGATAATGCACGATGCGGTGGACCAACGATCCATATTATCACATGTTATGACTAAGAATTCGAGCTGTACGGATTACCATACGTGAGCAATCACTAGTACAAAAATCTACTCATCGCTGTATAAATTTAAGTACGACAAGCTTGATTAGCTATGGAACATATATGTAACAAATCATGCTTATTTTTAAAACAATAAGCATCTATTTAAGAGCAAACCTTCAAAGCCAATCAAGAGCATTTGTTTCCTATCTTCTTTTGCTTTAGCGTTCCTCTGTACAATGGAGATTTTTGACAATGTGATAATGCAAATTGGGTTACAAGGCAATATGATCGTAAAACAAGGATTCCATGGTATAACATTTTTAAGTCAAGGGTTCATTCCTTGGTGTGGTCTGCTCCTCATAGACCTGTCCTTGGTCTCGTACATCTCTGAACATCGAAAAAAAGGATATTATACCCTCAGAAGAGGCGCCACCAAGTAGCCAAAGGAGAAGAGATCCAAAGGGGTTCAGTAAGTTGGAGCTTGGAGCATTTCCTGTTTGCTGGGCGTTAAGATCAGAAGCTTCTCGTGGTACGGAGCCTTCCAATGGACCGAGATGGTCAGAAGCTCTTGTCGGACTTGACCTTGAGGGTGTTCCTGGTCCAGTAGTGTGTATATTGTCAACCATATTCGTGTTAGGCACACTCAATCTCGCTATATGGAGAGTTGAGGTGTAGATAGTGGACGAAGTGATTTGAACCCCTGTCTGTTGTTGTAGCTGTGCTCGTGCTCTCATGAATCTTTGTAGGGCTGGAACCTACAATGGAAATGCAAAATCAGTTAAATATAAAAATATGTTTACTATGAAATCTATGAATTTGCATGAATCAACTTAGCAAAGAACAAGGGGGTCATTAAATCTGAAAACACTAATGCATTATAGTTCAAGGGCTCATTAGTAGTTCTCCCTATATTGAACTTTCCCAAGGACTAGTAATGCATTATAGTTCAAAGGACCCAATGATCGTGAGGAGAGTATTTTGAGATCGATGATTAGAGATGGCAACATTTAAGTCAAACAAGAGACAGCTGCTAGATTGGCTTACATGCATAAAAGATGCAAAAATGCTGAGAAATGGTTTTCAGAAATAAGTGGATAGCCTAGTATTTCCTTCTCAATGCTTAAAGAACGTTAGGAACATTCAAAATTTGGACCAATCATGTAACAGGTAACTTAGTGTAGTAGTAGTTCATCAATGCTTTCATGTTATAGACAAATAAATACATTCTTTCTCCTTTTTCAAGAAAAGTTTCCTGTATGGCTTTACCTAATTGGTTATTATGAGAAGCAACTGTAAACTTGAGTTCTCCAAGGAAGGAGAACTATTTCACTCAGCAATACAACCCCAAAAACTGTTAATAGCGTTACCTCAAACCGGTTCCAGAAGTAAAGGATCAAATGCTGCATAAATGCTGCCGTTGCAGAAAATGCTAAATAAGAAAAACCTGGATAAATGAGATCAACAAATTCTATCAGCAATGAGAAAAAATGATATCATGTTCCCCAGAGCATTTCAAGGAGAATGAATAAATACCATATCGATAGGAGAAGAAATAGATGTGGAACACCAGAAAATAGAGCAAGAAGAACCGGGGAAAGAACTGCATTGATATTGCTGTCCGGACACTGTAAAACAACAAAAGATATAGGAATCATGGATATAAACACAACAATCTAAGCATTTTTATGAAACTTGGATTCTGCATCATATAGTGGTAATACATAATTATGCAGATTACTTAATAATTCAATCAGAAGACCAGATTATCAAGTTTATTATGTCATTTTCTTATGCAACTATTTATTTGTAAAATTGTTAGAGAGGCTAATTTAGACAATAGCATGCACACAACAAAACAAACATCTAGATGCATTATTAGTGTACATGTCTTGTAAAACATGAGCTTTATAGATTTGTGTTAAGAAGCTACCAGTTACGAGTATAACATATTACTAATATACAATAAAGAATGCATGCAGAAACACATGAGCTAATTGATGACCATAAACGAATTGGACAGCTGAGAACTAAGACCAGTCTGAAATATAAAAAGCATACAAAAAGAACATAGTTACCTGATCATAGTAAACAATTCGCACAACCAAACAAGAGTTAAAACCAGGAATGCTAGTAGTTGGTCATCATAGAACTCAAACAGAAAAAATAAGATTCCAATCATAATCTGCAAAAAAGAGAAAATGCTATTATAAATTATGGAAAATAAAATCCAAGACATATCCAGAAAAAATAAATAAAATCATTGCTGAAGTTTAACTTACTGGCACAAAAACCAGAGATTCAATTACATGCACAAATATTAGCTGAAAAGTAGGGAGGTGATTGCGAGCATGGTGCTGAAGCTGCACTGTTGCAATGAAAACAAAAAATAATAATATAGTGACATGCTCAATTGCAAAGATAACTAATTTGGTATACATAACCATAAGTGCAAACCTGTGAACTTAAGCATACGAGATTGTGTTTCCCGCAGTGTGAATGAAACGGACATTGTCGTAGTGAAGAAAACAAACAGTGACATTATAAGCACCCCACACTTCGTGACAAAGTAATCTGTATGGACCAAACAAGGGAGCTTGTCTGATAAAGTGTGAGAAGCACAATCATATTCGCAAATATCAACAGTAATTGCCTCAAGCTAAGATTTCTTTTCAGTGAAAACATATTAGCAATTTGGCATCTTTCTCACAATCTGAATCATGAACCTAAAAGAACTGAAAGGTTCAAACCATAAAAGTAGTTGGGTGGACCCAGGTTATATTGTTCATTTCATCACTAGACAGCTGCCCAGTTAGTTGGGACTTTGGGAATGATGTAAATTTAACTAATTCACTTTATTAAGGGTCTGCTTCCCTTAACTGATAGTCTATTAAAACATGCTTATTAGCCTCTCCATAATCAATAGAACCACCACACCTCTTAGTCATTATCTACGACAATCTAGCAGAAGAAACACAATTGCTCTATCTTTACACTGAATTCAAAAGCAATAATCAGCATCATATAACCCAAATAATTGGCTATAGAAGCATCTCTTTTGAAACAAAGCCTATAACAAACCTCCGAATCGTGCAGGGCCCTCTGAGGATTCTTCTCCATAGCTAAGATCATAAAATTCCTTCGTCTGGAAATTATAAAGATAGCCTGCACCACATGTAATTAGTTATTCTGCAAAACATGTGTGGACTGTAATACCTCAATTTTCAGGAGAATGGTATTATGTCATTACATATCCACAATAAGAAAACTAGAAAAATCAATGTACATATAAAAGAAATGCATGTAAATGTTTTCAGTAAAAAAGTCAAGTTGAAATAAAGATCTGCAGAAGCAGTTATGACTTTACATATCAGATACCCAGTAGCATTATTTTGGTGAAGATAAAATAATGCAGCACACAAATAAGGATAACAAAAGAGAACACTAGATTCGGAATGAATAGTGTATTTCTCGGAAACAAAGGTAATAATCAGCTTCTGTTCAATAAGCAGATGTTTTGGTGAAATGATAAAGCAAATGCACAATGCAGCACATCAATAAAGGTAGTAATTTCTGTAAAGTAATGACTACCTTTGTTTTTTTTTCAAGGAGAGGGGAGGACAGGAGAGCGATTCTAAGAGAGGAGAGGGAGATGGTGGGGGAGTTTGGCTGTAGAAGTGCATAGACCAGGAAGATGAAACAGTGGAACTTGAAAGATGAGATGAAGAGAAAGTGACGGATTTGTTTGGTGGGCATGAAAATGGGAAATGGGAAATGAGAAAAAGGAAAAATGTGATGGTCATAATGATGAGGTGATGGCCCGATGGAAATCAGGTGGAGAGAGAATCGGTGAGAAGGAACAACAATGTGAGGTGGGGCAGAGGGGGAGATCAAATGGGAATAATGTAGTGTCCCAGGTCTACTAAGGAGATGAAGGTGAAAGTGTTGGTGGATGGGTGGATTGAACGACTAACCGAAATAAAAATTAAAAAAGATTACATATTTTGTTATCATATTATACATATATATATATATATATATATATGTACTTTATATAATTATATTCATTTGAGAAGTTATATTATTATATTATCATCCAGATTCTTTTAGGGAAACATTATCATCCAGTTCNATATATATATATATATATATATGTACTTTATATAATTATATTCATTTGAGAAGTTATATTATTATATTATCATCCAGATTCTTTTAGGGAAACATTATCATCCAGTTCGATCGTGCAGTTTAAACGATTTATCTGGTTCAACCGAAAGTAGAGCTTTTTCAGGTCAAAGTTCAATCTATTTTTGACATCACTATCGACATCGTTGGACTACAACAATGTCTACATATCTGTGAGAAGCAAAGTGGTTAAGTTAGTGGCATTATCATGAATTAGGTAAAAGTTCCTAAAGGTGTCAGGTTAAACATCATATCAAGAAGGAGCTAGCAATCATATAATCTAATGAGAAGCTGATATGTGTTTCACGATCCACTACCTCATAAAAGCAACTGACGTGGAACAAAATTATTTTGAATCACCAATAAGTAAAGCTGACTAATCCGGGAGGAAAGGGACAGACGACAGTCCGAGGCTCTGTCAACGATCTCAAGCTTGGACCAGGTGGACTCCGGTGATCTCACCGCCAAGGAGGTCGCAGAGCAAAGGCATCACTAGATGGTGATTCAGGTAGAGGACAAAAAGACGGAGATCCAATGGAGGCAACGCTCCCGTCAGACATCGCTCCAAGAGGGTGACGTCAATACCAAATTCTTCCACCTATTTGCGAGCAGTCGACGCAAGTCCAATAGGATCAACCAGATTGGGATCCAGGGGGCAACCATCACCGGTCATGCGCAGATTGGAGTAGCCATTGCCACACACTTCAGGGCGTCCTCGAGGCGCCTTCCTCCGCCTAGATGGCGATGGTCGGCGAGGGACCTGCCTCGCTTATCTGATGATCATATCTTGTCTCTATCGCAGGCTATCGAGGAAGAGGAGGTCATGCAGGCCCTACGAGACCTGAACAACGAGCGCACACCGGGTCCGGACGGCTTTCCGATCTTCTACATGGAGTTATGGCCCATCCTGAGGGCCGACGTCATGGCGGTTATCCAGGAGTTCACCAGTGTGAATTGGGGCTTCGAACGCCTGAACCGATTCTTACTCTTCATGTTACCCAAGCGCACACCTACGAAGGAGATTGGATATTTTCGGTCGATTGCCTTGTCCAACGCCATCTATCTCATCGTGGCTAGGGCTCTGGCAAATCGGCTCCAAGATGTGCTCGATGACCTAGTCCATCCAGTCCAGTCAGCCTTCACCAGGCAAGTCCATCATAGACAACTATACCATCGCGTCGGAGATCATTGCAGCATGGTGGCATACAAGAAGACGAGGCTTCCTCTGGAAGGTGGATTTCTCTAAAGCATATGACTCAGTCTCATGATCTTTCCTGTGACACTCTATGCAGATTCGCGGATTCCCACCGACGTCGATCTCTTGGATGAAAAGATTTATCTCCACAGCCTCTTTCTCTGTCCTCGTCAATGGACGGCCGACGGGAGGATGGGTGCAGCCCCAACGCGGAGTTCGACAGGGATGTCCCTTGGCACCCATGCTCTTCGTGCTGGCTACGGACGCTCTCGCCCAGTGTACCTTCTTCACATGTAGCTCAGGTCTTCTGAGAGGCTTCACCTCAGGACATGGCAGGGACAGCTTGGTTCCACTTCTACAGTATGAGGATGACACTATGTTTTTTCATCGAGGGCTCAATCATAGAGGCGCGTCGGACGGCGATCATAGTGGAGTTGTTCGGGTCGGCGTCTGGCCTGTAGATAAACCATACAAATCATCCCTTATCCCCTTTGGTATGATAGAGGAAGAGGCAACTAGATGTGCCGAGGAGTTGCGCACACCTAGCAGTACACTACCGATCACCTACCTTGGCTTGCCTCTATTAGACAAATACATAGGATCCCGTGGATGGACACCGATTATCGGGAAACTATAGGGTTGGAGCTCTAGGTTACTTTCGAGAGGTGGTTGTCTAGTGCTGCTTATATCAGTTCTCTCATCGCTGCCTACATATTACATGTCTGTGTTGCGGATGTCGGCGCTGATGGAGCGCCGTATGGACACACTTAGGAGCAGATTCTTTTGGAGAGGCACTAAGGCAGACAAGTCAGGGATACACTTGGTAGTGTGGAGGGAGATTTGTCGGCCAGTGGCAGATGACGGCCTTAGGGTCCGAAACCTACGATGGACCAATCAGGCTCTTCTCGCCCGATGGGTGGGCCGGATCATGGAACCTATGGAGTACAATTTTCTATGCATGCTACGGTCAGGATCTATCATGGGAGTCTCGACCTCGCCTCCCGCGTGGGGCCTCATCCTTTTGGCGGGGGGTATCTATGATTCTCCCACATATGAGACCTTTCTTCCATGCTTCATTGGGCTCTGGGACTGATTTTGCATTCTGGAATCGCGAATGGTTACCTGGTGACACATTATCGATTTCCTTCCCCCGGCTGGCGGCGCTCTTAGCACTCCCGAGGGCAGCGGTAAGCGAATTTTGGACAGCATCAGATATGGCAAGAGATGGGATGTGGAGAGTCCACAGTTTAGAGGGAGACTATCTGATCGGCGTTCTGAGGAGCTCCTTAGATTACTTGACCGGCTGCCGGGACACCACCCAATTGCATCTGAGACTGACGGTTGGCTCTGGCTGTCAGGGCACTTTTCGGCGGGAGGGGTCTACAAACAGCTGCTTCCCAGGGCCACAGTTCCACATGACATCAGAGCAGACACCATACGCATTTGGCGATCACGCACACCTCTCAAAGTCAAGATCTTCTCATGGTTGATGAGACGGGGCAGGCTTCTCACCGAGGCACACAGGGTGCGATGGGCACCTCAGGCAGACCGCACATGCGTACTTTGAGCCTCAGCGGAGGACATTGCTCATCTATTCTTCACCTGCCCCATTGCTAGGGAGGTGTGGCAGTACCTCGACTTCGCGGATATTGACGCACTAGGAGTCGTTAGTTTTTGGGGCTCTTTGCGAGGCCTTGGCACACGGAGCAACCCAAGGCAACGACAGATATGGGCAGGAGCCATGGCCACTACATGGGTGATTTGGCTTCAGTGCAACCGTACACTGTTCGAGGGGGAAAGATGCTACATAAAAAATATTGTACATCACATAACTTTCTTACTTAAAGAGTGGGGTTTTGGTTGACACTTGGCGTGCCTCTTTTGTTTTTTTGGGAGAACCTTTTTGGCACTGCTCTCCAATTCATACATGTAAATTTCTCGCTTTTTATATCAATACAAATGGGTGACTACCAATTGGTGTAGTCACCTTTCCCCTTTCAAAAAAAAAAGTAAAGCTGACTAATAGTCAGACCTAGCAGTAGATCTTTCATTGTTATCATGGGTATGACATCTCTCTTAAAAGAAGAGAAGCAACTTGTAAACAATAAAGCAACATAAAAGAATTCCCATTCAGCAGATGATTCACAATTAAGGTTCTTTATGTTTTGATGAAAACAAACTCTTAACAGAAACAAATTGCAAGGAAGTGATTTCTAGTAAAAACATTTCATGTTACTTTGTTTGGTAGATACAAAATGAAAAGTGTCTTGGGAATATAAAAGAGACAAGATTGAGAGAGGAAAATGAGTTTTCCTTTTGACAAGGGAGTTCATTTTCCTGAAGTTACACGTGTTTTTCAGTCAACAGGGAAATTTCCTATTGACCAACTTTTTATGCTGCCAAACAATGGAGAGTTAGAAACTTGTTTTCTGGGAAAACGCTTCTATAGAAAAACACAGCTGAAGTTGTAATAATTTTGGTTTATTCACATGAATTTCCAGTAAAAATCAAGATGAACAAGCAAGTTCTTCAACGTGTAGTCCTTACCATGGCCAGGAGAATTTAACAGACTGTTCATCAAAATTGTATCATAACCGACAAAACTGTTGATAAGCAGCTGCTGCCACCTATAAAGAAATACATGAATTAAATTTATTACTGTTAATAATATCATAAAAACTACATAGTGGTCGTCTAGCTCGAGGTTATTAAGCAGATTATTTAAGTAGATTTATCAATACCACAGAAATAGTCCATAACATGTTCGAGAGTTGACAAATTAAACTCCATCATCAGTGCTCCCTCAAAAAGTTTCCAGTCAATTGAAATCCATCAAGTTCACGAGAATGGAGTCAAAAGTCCTTTTTTTCTTTCTCTACCTTTAGAAATTTATTTAATTCAGTTATGGCAAAAAACTGTCAGATTTTTAATGAAGATAAATTTGTCAAGACAGAAAATCATAACCAAGGATGGAGCCAGGAGATCATGCAAATTCTTCGCAATAAGTGACATAATAAGCAAATTTGAAATCCAAAACGATCAAATTACAAAAACCAAGAAACACCTCAGTGACTCTATCATTGTCATGGCATAGTATATTTCATCAGAATACAGGAACATCCACTTAAATAATGTCAAATACCATACCCTCTTAATGGAAAAAAATGTCAAGATATGATTTTGTGCAGGTGATTAAGTTGCAGGAATGGTAAGATTAAAATTGTTCAAGTTAGATGGTCACCTATTACCAAAACAGGAATTCTGAGCAGATATCGTGATATTTATAGTTCGTATGTTGTGTCGAGATTTCGCTCCTTCTGGAAGCAAAAAATAACCCTGCCAAAATGAATTCTCAAATGTCAAAAGTCAAATACAATGTAGCAACAATGATATTTTATTCTAAAAGTTACATGCAACACTCATATATCACCTTCTCTACAGTGTAGAGGTATGTAGGTTCAAATGTTTTGCTTCTCTTCTCAAGCCATTGGACTGCAGTATGCAAATTTAGTCAAAACCTCGATTTGATAAAAAGACAAGGAGAGTATATCAGTATTAATTCATAAAAACCATGGTAAAACTACAATGGCATACAAAACTAGAAGTAGTAGTGTGTGGTACAAAGTTACAAATTTACAGAAGCCTAAAGTTTGTAGCAAGGTGTGCTGACAGGGATTATTTGTAATATAAAGATATAAGCAATATAGGTTGAACATAGTAGTCAATTACCTGCAAATGATTTGATATTTTCCAAACGAAGAAGTCGAAAGCACTTTGTAATGTCAAGGAAAGCATACCACCCTGCATGGTTCTGTATTTCAAAGTTTGATCCTCAGAGATGAAAGATATCTTGGTTTAATTCATTCATAAAAAAATAATGTTCTTTAATCAAATGCTGAAGAAACACATAGAAATGCGATATTTTAAATTACTACTTTTACACTTCTATCAGTTGATGGTGAGGTTATATTGGCTTAAACGAGTTTAACTAGCACGGAAACAGTTTCTGCATGAAACAGAGTATCCTCATAAAAAAAACAATAACAACATGACCATTATTTGCATGTAATGTGGAAACATTACCATCTCTATTAGACCAAGAGTGGCAGAATTTTGAAATAATTACTAGAATAATTAATTTTTTCATTCATATTCATGGTTTATATAATCAAACGGACTTGATGAAAAGTAAACAAACTTACGATTTCTTATAAGAATAATCAAGCATCAAGCTTTTTGGGAGATGAGATAAATAAACAAAATGACATTTTATCGGTAAACTACCATCATTAGTTTACTTTTGCCGAAAAAAAAATGAAGTGTGGTAATTGGGATTTTGTAGTGTATCGTATTGTCTACCACCTTGTGATATCTCCATACTTTAAGGAATGTCTTCTCTTTGTTAACTGCCATTTAATAACATTTTCACTAGGAGATGAAAATAAATAACTTCCTGAAAGGAAGAGGATAATGACTTTTAATAGTTGTACTTGTACCTCATAGCTCAACATTTTAGTAGAATATACAACACTAGAAACAGTGAAGAATACACTAAAACTTAAGATATGGAGCCAATGAACACCATCTGAAAGAGTTTTAAGAGTTTGAAGTCATATTTGCTCCTCAAAACAAAAGAGATAATATTAATAAGAATATCATGGATATGGATTTGGACTTGTCAGGTTAGGCAGTTAACATTTTTTTTCAGAAACAGTTAAACAACTCAACAAAATTTTCCTTCAAAGAAAAAATTCTATCCATGAACGTACTTCAACAAAGTGAGATATAAAGTTTATGTTCTCACCCATAACTGAGTAGCATAGTTGCACAGGTCCTTCCCACTATTCCGAAACCAGATAACTGGCATATTCCACTTGCTGCAAAAGTGGAGAATTGCTGCCTTCAGTGATTCCCTGATGGAAATAGGATGACCAATGTGCAAACCATCTGTCTCTTCTTTGATATCTGCCTCATATGGAGCAGACTTACCAATACTAGAATCATGCGCCTTTTCTACCTGAGACTCAGTAAATTCTTTATCATTCTTCCATGTTTTGAAACTCAATTTGCTCCTTCTAGCACTTGAACCCAGCCAATTTGTCCAAAACTTGGTTGATAAAACTGTGAAACCACCACTACTCATTTCAGGGAATTTGGGACTCTCACTCAAAACTCCTTTCTGAAATCCCACAATGTCTTCTTCAGTTGAACTCCGTGTCCAAAGACCAGCACCAGTTATCTGAAGTTATTTTTCAAAGTGAAAATGAATCGAGCACAAATATAACATCCTAAAGAAGGTTTTAGGAGCTATTACATGGAAAAAATCACATGCTTATAAACTGAAAGTTCTGTCCAAATAGACAGATTGTGTTACACGGCGAAGAAAGATTACTTGAGGCATTGATATTTAACAGATATAGATAATCGAGCTAACTGAAAGATGCAGCAAACTGGAAGAGAACAAGTACGATACCTTGATCTGAACTAGCTGAGCTTCAGTAAACCCGATACCAGAAAGTGCATTTGAACACCCAGGCTACATACAAATTAGGAAAAGACGCTCCTTATGTCCTTGAAATTCATCCTCAAGAAAATATTTTGGAAATAAAACACAGAAAAAAAAACACATAAGAATTGCAATTTGAAATATCTGAATTTATTGTGGAAGATATAGTATGAAAATTATATAGATTTGTACACATATCTCTGTTGTTGTCCAAAAGCACAACATTCTCTATATTGCAGTCATCATCAGACGAAGCTTCATGTTGATTCATCAAGTATAATTTAAATGTCGACGACCATGCCAATATTAGATGCTAACTCGAATCCAGTATCATGAAATGCCTAAGCAAGATGTTTTGACAATCTGCAAACTGCTAAACTTAAAGAACAGTAAGAAAATCAAATACAGGCAATTTACCTTCCTGTAAAGGCATGTGATGGAAGACTTTCAAATCTTTATTTCTGTTACCGCTCTTAGTGATCTTATTAATATGTTCATCAAGTAATGGAGCAAATGATACTCTACTTAAGCAAAATGCTAGTTGTCATTATTTATTTTTCTCAGTTTGATAATCTTAACTGTCGAATGAGACAATATAATTTGTTCACGCGGTGAGTTAGAACTCATTAAAAAAACATATTTCACAGGATTAGTCAATTTAAATTCTTCTCCATGCCGTTTAGATTCATTTCTAACTAAATTGTCCCAGTCATATCTATTAAGAAACAAGATACATGAACACTCGTGATGGGGCTCTTCTAAATGGAGCTGGAAATAATCAATTATACCAGAAAGTTCCCTAATTCATAGACATCAAATTCTCCGCAGATGAAAGCTCCCAAAATTCCATACTTCAACTGACAATTGTGACAAAATTTATGGAAAGAATCGCCGAAAAAAATGAGATGAATCCACCGCCTCACCTGCTGCACGAAATTGGTGTGCATGACGACGAGGAGGCAGAAGAGCGAGACGGCGACGACGAGGTAGGCGTACTCGAGCGCCATGCGTATCCTGGGCGTCAGCAGCTGCGACAGCATCCCCGAGAGCCGCGCGTGCACCCGGAGGAACGTCTGCTCCGGATCCATGGCCCGATTCGAGACCAATCGCAGCACCAAAGCCCTGGAACTCGGGATGAAAACCTAGGATTCGATCGTACGCCTCTCTCTCTCTCTCCCGGCCGGAGAGGGATCGATTTGGAGGTCCAATCAAAAGGTCGAGTGGAGGAGGAGGAGGAGGAGGAGGCGAAGAGACGACGAACACCAAAAATGGCGGATTCCTTCTCCCATGTTATTTTTTCTCCAAGAATTTAACAACTTTAATTACTTGTATAAAAAAACATAATATATGGTATGTGAGCAAAAAAAACAAAATATAATTATTTATTAAAAAAAAGATTATTACTAAATAGATAATTATTCGAGAAATTTAATAACGCTACCTAATTACAATTACATATATCTATCCCACTTTTTAATGTATTTCAACATATATAAAACTTTTTATAACTAATATATATGTATATTGACAAATATTATGTGAACTATAATATTTAAATACTCAACAATTGGCAACCTATTGAATGAAATATTATTTACAAATTTAAGGTCGAAAAAAATCAATTAGTTTGGAGAAGATCGAAAAAAGTCAAATTTAAACTTTTCTTATTCTTTATATATATATATATATATATATATAATATATATATATATCCTACCCCGATTTTTCTTGGCAATAATGCAAATGTATAATTATTACATGCTCTCGTATTTATTTATATATTCAAAAAGTATGATCTATTAATCTTGGACTCCAAGAAACTAATAAGATTTATTCTCTTGCTATTTTTACTTTTTACAATGGTAGAAAATACTGAAAGGGGGCATTATTCTTTCTTTTTATATAATATTAAAAAAGAGAAAACTGTGAGCCAGCCCAAAAGTGATGAGCAGGTGAAGTTGGGTTGGGGAGGAAGTCGACTTCGGGTTCTGCAAAGCGCCGACGAACCCGAGATTTCCAATTGGATTAGTTAGCTCCTGCATGCCACATGTTATGCTCGTGATGTAATTTAAAACTTATTTTATCTTCGAATTGAAGAGGAGTGATGTGTACAATTACTATCACCATAATAATATTTGAGAGATAGGAACCCGAAGAAGTTGCGAGGAACGTTATTGTTATTCTATCCGGAGGGCATTATTTTTATTTTTTCGGTAAAAAAGTGCATTATTAAAACTTCATCCTCCTAAATTCTCTTAATATCACACATATACAAATTATTTAAAAAAATAAATATAATCATCATATGTGTCATTATGAACGAGTTAAGAAGATTTAGAAGAATAAAATTAGGAGGATATAATAAGACTCTTATTAAAAATATTAATCATCAAAGATTAATATTTTTTTCTCGTCATTTTATTATTTGTGCGATTAATATATTTGCTACTTTATTATTGTCAATTCTTTTGTGAAAACTGATATGATGTATTAAAAATTCTCTTAGTTTTTATATATGAATTAATGTATAAAATTAATAGTTTTAAGAGATATCAAATTTATGTGAAAAGATTTTAACAAGAAAGTAAAAAGTTACTAGACAATAGAACAATTTCACTATATCAAAAATGAAATATAATATCTTTTTGAATATTTGCTCAAAATCGAAACTAATCAACTAGTATAAATAAATATATCCTTTGAAACATACTAAATAAAAACAATGATATTACCTAATTATTATAATTTTTATGATTATAGTATCAGGTAACCTTCAAATATTTCAATCTGATTATATTTTTTATTTTTTATTTTTTTATTTTTCAAAAAAAATCTATAAACCTTCATAATGTGTCATCTCATTCTCTCTAACATCATCACGTAAACCAAAGAGGTCGTCTCTTTTTCTATTGATGAGGCATTTGGCGACTCAATTTCACAAAGAGACTAAAACACTTTTTATCTCGTTTTTAACTATTGATAACCCATAACCAAAGAGAAAGAAAAAATTGAGTTAGTCAACTTTAACTTAAGGTTTAAATAGGTTTAAGTCCTAATAACAAGCATAAGAGGGATTGAGTTAGTCAACTTTAACTTAAGGTTTAAATAGGTTTAAGTCCTAAAAACAAGCCTAAGAATCCCTCCTTCAATGAGAAGTAAATGTTCCATTAAAAACTATTGTTTGATCTTTTGACACCTTAATCCAGCTTTCTTCATAGATTTCTCTTTGACTTTCACTATTTAGTAAACAATTGAATATTAGAACTTGGATATATGATAGAAAAATGATGATCTTTTGTAGATCTACGAAATTAAAAAATCATTTGCTTCTCCTACTCAGTGTCATTTACATTTACATCATTTGTGTTTACCATTAGCTCATCGCTCCTAAGTTCAATATATACATTATCATTCTCTCTACATCTCCACCATCAATCAACCATTAGTTCATTACTCCTAAGTTCAACATATATATTATCACCGACTTATTTTCTTAATGTATTGAAGTACATCAATGTTTCAAGTTATTGAAACAGTCTTCTTATCCAAATTTCATAACTTATATTCAGAGTATGCATCTACATAACTAAAATATATATACTTTTGAACATTTGCATTCAATTCGCATTATTTTAATATATGTGCAAAAGCTATGTAACAAAAAATCTTCAAGTGAAAATAAAAAGAAAATATTCTTAGAAATTTGCACTTTCGTAGAGTGTCGGTATTAAAAAACTAATGGAAATATGTTAAAAAAAGAGCACACAAATTCACAACTTCATTTCAAAATAACTTTGGCATCTTATCAATTTTAGCATACATTTGACCACATCCATAATTATTTATTTATTCTTTCATCAACATCATTATGCTATGGAATTTTAGGCATTATATTCTCATGTCTCATATTATGCTTTGAGCAAATATTTTTAAAGAAAAAAAAATGGAGGTGCTCCCTATCTAAGTAGGAAGCATTATGATGTCTAACTTCTCAATCGTAGGATGTTAAATTCATGGTGGATGTTAGATTTTTCTTTCTTAATTTTTTTTGTATTCACCATAAATTTAGTAACCTACGATTGATAAGGTTGGTAATATGGGTGCTCCCTAGTTAAGTAGGGAGCACCTTCATTGAACCATTCTTAAAGAGGTTAAGGGATGTGTGGAGCATGTTTTGCTCCACACATATGTAACATCATCCGATCTAAAGTGAAGGTTGAGATCGATGCATGGTTTAAATGTTTTTAAAACGGATTTTTGCATGATTTTGAAGTTGTTCGACCTAGTTTAATGGTTGGTTCAAAAGAAACTAAAAAACCCTAGCCTCCCTATTCTGTTGATTACCAGGGCATCCTTCCACACCCATTGGCGTTGCCCTTGAAGCTTCATCGCTCTCTCTCATCGCTGCACCATGGCGTCCTTCCACTTCGTCGCCGATGTCCTCTCTCCTCTCCACACCGGGGTGTCCTTCCATCTTCCCGAAATGAATGCAACAAGTTTGGAGTTTATCCAATAAGTCTGGATCATACGTTGCAAACTTGAAGAAAGCATCAACGTTTAGAGAATTTCTCAAAAAATATTTTCACGCAGAACTTTATGGAGAAGATCATCATCAAGGTGTTCTTAATCTATCATTATTTTATTACTCTAATTAATTTTGAAGGATAAACTTTATAACTTTCATTTTTTTTTATGAAGTAATTTCAGTGTAAGGAAAACTTTGGTGAAATTGATTCTAGTTTTTCTTCAATTCTCCTATGAATAAAAATGTTGTATTTAATATCTTTTTCTTGTTGATTGAGATCTTTTATTTACTAGCATCCTGGATAGAAATAGTTGATTTCTGAATCTTATTGATGTTTGAAATTGATTTTTAAACTTTAAGTGGAAGCATGGCATGTCATATCTAAAGCAATAATCTTGGAAAGAAAATATTAGTAGTTTAAAAAATACAAAATCATTCATCTTTATTTTTGGTAAATAAGATTGTTATTTTGAAAATAAACGATCAAATCTTTCTAAAATCAAGTTAACTCATTCATCTTGGAGAGAAAATCATATTTTAAATAAATTTTAACCTATTTAAGAGTTTAAAATAAACTCATAATTCAATTAACCTTGTGCTGAAACAATGTATCTTTTTTTTATCATATCCTAATAAAAATTTTATTGTCATAAAAAAATTTATTTTATTTTTATTTTTATATTTTATTTTCAAAAAATATTTTTTTCAAACTCAATTATCTCTTATTAGTTTGGTGAAATTTAATAAAGAGTTAATATTAATTCTCGTTGAAACAATACAATGCTTTGGTAGAAAAGTTAAACGGACATCTAAAAGCCTTCACTATAGCTATAACACTAGTAGAATCCTAAAACAAATAGAAAAATCAATCGGGCTATAATCAAATATCAAAGATATAAAGGAAACCTCACACAGGATTTTAATCACTACAACAAGGAGGAAGCCCTTCATTTTAATTGATCAATAATAACATAAATCAACTCACTTCACCAATCTTCTATTCTCTTAATGAATATATGTATCAAGGCAAGGTTGCACATTCTTAAGATGCTGGAACTTCTGAAGGTTGTTTGGTTTCGAGAGTTTTCTCATATTCCTCAACGGACTTAAACAGCTCGGAGAAGTTGCCCTTCCGAAACCCTCCACACCCACCCTTCTGGTACTCTTTCCTTCTTTGTCCTTCAACATGCATCGAACCCTCTGAATTATTTCAATGAATATTGTTGGCCTGCAAAAACAGATGTCTCAAGGTAGTTAGTAATGGATGAGCACATATAAAGTAGGGGCATGCAAAAGCGAGAATATTGTTAAGTACATAAAAGGATCCTGTCTAGAGTAAACTAATCTGGAAACTGCACAAGATTGGATTGATATAATCATAGAAGATGGATATGTTGTGCATGTATCTAAACATGTTACATACATGTGTCTATTTATATTACAATTACATCGAAAACACAAGGAAGCATAGCTCGAGTGTTCATTGGGCAAACTGTTAACATCTTAAGGATTTACTATAACTAGCATAACTCAAATGTTCATTTGGCAAGATGTTCAGTAGGCGTGTTCTTCAAACTTAAATTTGTAGAATTACAATAGAAAAATAAATTCAGAACATGCACATAGTTATAAATTACAATGTTTACAAGATCGTAGGTCTTTGGAGCTTATGACTACAAGTAGGAAGTTACCTATTCAACCCAAAGCATAGTAGTCTCTAGACTTTCAATTTTAGAAAGAACTTTTGGATTGGAACATCGAATTCAATTGCAAGATGGATCTTTACTTAGGGACTTCCTGAATTTAAAATGCAAACCTAGATGTAAAAAATGTCTCAGGTTATGGAAATCCCTAACTAAAGATGCATTTTAAATTTAGACGAAGGGACTTTTCCATGTGATGTACATGTGCAAATCACACGGGTCATTGGTTCTTTAGATTTCCTTAAGCTTATATAAACATTCGTAAGTGCATAGAGAAATTGGAACTTAATCAAATAGTTAGTCATTCTTATGTTGGTCAAATCATATAGCATTATTCATGTCATGGAAGGCATGATTTTAATAGTGGACTCAAGTTATTCGGAGGCAATACTCTCGAACACTAAGATGACACGAAAAAGGCGATGGACTCAGACTCTTTTAACAAGATTGGAAGTAATAAACTAATGACAAAATTGAGAAACAATTTATTCAACTTTCCTAACCAGGAAAGTACTGCTTTCTCAAACAGTTGGTCATACTTAGATTGTTGGACGAAATAAGTGAAAGACAGAAATCACACGAAGAAGACACATAAATTTAACGAGGTTCACTTTTAATTGGGTACGTCCTCGAACGGTGACTAGAGTTTTTCCTTTGATGTGAAAAATAGTAGATGATACAAAATACTAAATTTCCTAAATTTTAGGGAGTTTATGTATGGACTCCTAATATAAACAGAAGTCCTAAAACCGTTTAGGTTTCGAGGGCTCTGCCTCAGAGCCTCATAGGGGATCCCCTAGACCACCTCAAGCTCGCTAATCGAGCAGCAAGACCTTCGTATAGAACAAAAAGCTTCTCCGTCCCAATTATTAGAGCGGTTGTGATGCACAGAGGACACAAATGAGTTTATCACTAAGTTAATTAAGATTCAAGGTATTATAAACAAATAATCTTAGCATAGTGAACACATAATTTGGAAGAGAATTTTACAAACAAACATGCAACATATATAGAATACATATCAACAAAAGGAAAGCAAATAAAGAAGGTTACTTGGGTCATGATCATATATATACCTATCACCAAGTGGCTTGATGAAGATTTGTAGCAGTACCCCTTGGTCATCCCTGTCCACAAGAACGCCCAATTATTGGCACTCATTGATCTGCTCCTCAGTGAGCACGTCGAAGGCCCTCCGGCGAACACCCTGGAAGTAATTCGGTGGCGGAGGTGCCAGGAAATCGAACTCTCCCATCCGTGACCGTGCTCTCATCTCTCTCAGAGTCAGCAATATATTTTCGGATGCGAGCGCGAGGTGTTGCATGCTGACGCCGCCATTGTAGTCAATGTACGTTTGGATTTGTGTAATACCTGCCCAAATTAAAGAAAAATAGAAAAGAAAAGTAGAAAATGAAAAAAAAGTGGTGGGACAACAACCACATGTCAAGACACTATTTGACCCCAAAACCCACTTACTCTCTCTCCTCTGCCATCTATAAAAGGTTCCTAACCAAATTTTTATTATTTTTCCCTCATTTGAGAGCTTGCAACCTAGTAAACTCAGCCCTAGAACCCTAAATCCGAAAATTGAAGCCTTGATCAATTGTTTCAGCTACAAATCAGCAAAGGGGAGATCAAGCATTGAGGACAATACTAGGGGAGGGGGCTGCTAGAACTTAAAGAAGGGAAAAGAAGAAGAAGAACAATTGAAGGAGGGTTGCTAGAACTTGAAAGAGAGGGAAGTAGGGCAATTAAAGGTATGTAAATGGATCCTTGTATTGATCATTTGGGTCAATACAAATTGATTGTTCTGTTGCATTCGAATTGATTCTGAAATGCTCCATATGCCATTGAAATTGTTTAAGAATTATAGGAGTGTTTGTTCTAGTTAAAACCCGTTTATGCTCAAAGAAAATTATGGTTCATATGCTAGAGATTGTTTACCATATTATGGACATCATATTGCTTGAGTATGCTACTGTATTGCACTCCAAATTGGTTGATGAATTGCTCAAACAACGATAACTTAGCAAAAACCCTAGGTTCATATTTTATTTCTGAATCTGACGCAAGTCGATCGACCGACCTCAGGTGAGGTTCGTTCGACTATTGGGCCTAGGTGACATTGGGTTCAACCGATCGCAAGTCGATCATATCCAAACGACCTTAGAAGCGAAGGTCGGTCGAGCTAGGTTCGATCGACCCTCATGTCGGTCGATGTCAAGTGACATCTGAATAGAAGGTCGGTCGATGCACTACTTGACCGACCCTCAAGTCGGATGACCCCCTTATGGGAGTCGGTCGATCGACCTTGGGATGGGATCGACCAATCCTGACCCAGAATTATTTTATCGTATAGTATTCAAAATTATTGAGTCTAATGATTGATAACTTAGTTCACATGTTGCATGCTCAGCCGTAATATGTTAAATTATTAATGTTTGATGTATTGATTGATTGAAATTGCAATTGGACGAATTAATTGGGCGTCTGCCGAATTGGAGGACTTGTCCTCATATTGTATTGACCCAGACATGGAATTTGTGGATTGATTTGCTCAGAGTCCATGGGAGCTAGTGCGCCCCATGGTTTAGCTAACCATAATGGCGGTAGGTTACCCCAATATCCAATTATCGAATTGGCTCATTAAAATTGATTGAATTGAACATAGGGTTGCCCATCTGATGGTTGACGAATTGAGGTTCATGGAACCTATTGATTGATTGATATTGATGGATCACCGATCCATATTGATATTGTATGGGGATGAATATATGGGGACAGATTGAGGAAGTCACAAAAGGGACTTTCGATTATCAAATGACAACGAATAAGATAAGTCTAGCATGGTCACATATTGTTATTGATATTGAACATTAGGATGCCTTGTATTGAGTGTTCATGTTAGTCATTGTTGACATGGAAATGGTTAAAGTCCTAAGATATAACGACTTAATCATTATTGTCCATTGATATATTGATACATGCTTATATTGAACTTATGACATAATGTTATCGTTATTGTTTATTGTTTTACATAATGAGCGAAAGCTCATGAGTTTTGCCCCTGCATTGGATCCTGCAGATCGACAAGCTTAGGTATGGATGGTGGCGCTGCTTTGACGAAAGGTTGCACATTACAAATTGCTAAGTATCGAGTCAAGTGTCTTGTTTCCTTATTTTCCATGTACCGAGTCTATTGTACGAGTTATGAGCTCAAGACTATGGTTAGCCTTTTGGAAAGTGTTGTAACTTAACATATTTTAAGTTAACATTAGGTACTTTCATGACCATGTATCGAGTTATGACTTCGTTTCCGTTGATGTTAATGGTTGTAATTTATCATTTTTCCGTTGCTATAGTTTATCGCATTCTTGTACCGCCTCGGGAGCAGTCTCGATGCGGTTGTCGGATATCGATTCGGCCACGTGTGAGGTGTGCTCGCGAGGCGTTACGGAACTTTAGGTATCAAAGCCTAATGTTGCCTAATGTTGCATAATGTTGGCTCTAAGGATTGAGTGAGTGCCTAAGTTTAGGTCAATTGTCCTAAAAGTTAAAGTCCACGTGCAATCGTCAAGAGCATCCACCAAGTATTATTATCGATTGGTAAACACTTAATTGTGAATTGAATTATTAATCGTTTAACAATGGATTGATAGTTTATTTCAGAATATGCCTCATTGTGGTGATCATCATGATCATGTTGACGAGAAACGTTGCACTTTCATGACCACAATGCAAAGAATGACGAGGTCCATTGAAAGGAGCACTAGCCAAACTAGGAGTTCGAGCCGCTCAAATTCATATGAAATGTTCATGAAGACAAATTCGCCAATATTCATCGGTGATAGAGATCAAAATACGGTAGCTTCATGGCTAGTAACAATTAAGAAGAAACTAGAAGTGAGTGACTGTCCAAAAAGGCGTATAGTGACTTATGCTACCCACCAACTAATTGGATATGCAAAGAATTGGTGGAAATATGTGGAAAGAACCAAATTTGTTGATGAAAACAAAATCAGTTGGAGAAGGTTCAAGAAAGCTTTCGAGAAAGAATATTTTTCACAACATATAAAAAAGCAGAAGCAAAGGGAGTTTCTGAATTTGCAACAGGACATCATGCCACTTGAAGAATATGTCAACAAGTACCTCAATATGGAGAAGTACAGACCCTTGGGAAACTCTGAAAGAGCAAGGGCAAATAGATTTGTGGAAGGATTGAATCTTGAATTGCAAATGAGAGTAGTTTGTGGAGAGACTCCTACATTGGCTAAGGCAATTGAAAGGGAAACTATTATTGATAGAACTTTCAAGAGTCAAAAGGATGACTACAAAAGAAAAGCATCATTGAAATATGAAGATAAAGGCAAAGGAAAATCGAACAAAAAGTGGTGGAGACCGCCTAGAAAGGAAGAATCCTCAAAAGGGAAAGCAAATACATGTGTGATTTTCAATAGAATGCATTCTGGAGAGTGTCGTATCAAGACTGGAGCTTGTCTCAATTGTGAGATGCAAGAAAACTTTATGAGAGATTGTCCCACAAGGCGTGACGCACCAAAGGACAAGGGCAAAGGAAAGATGAATGAGGCTCATATGAAGATACTAGGGAGAGTCTACACAATGCAAGCTGAAGAGGCCCGTTGTTCTAATGAAGTGATGCAAAGTACACTTTTAGTAGCAAATCATTATGCAAATATATTGTTTGATTCGGGTGTTACGCACTCTTTCATTTCATCTAATTTTGCTAGAATGTTAAAGGTCAAAATAGAAAGAATGTATTGTGAATTAGAGATATTGACCCCAATTGTAGATGTATCAACTAGAAGGTACATTCCAAATGTTAGTGTGTAGGTTGAGGGCGTCAACTTGTCGGCTGATTTAGTAGTACTACCATGGTAGACTACGACATCATTCTAGGTATGAATTGATTATCCTACCATGACGCATTGGTGCAACACTGAGAGAAGAAAGTGCTCATTTATACGGAGGAAGAACGCCAAATTGTGATTCGAGGAGTGCCTTCTGGAGAGCAAAGGATATCGACCCCAATTGGAAAGGTCAAAATAAAAAGAATGTATTGTGAATTAGATATATTGACCCCAATTGGAGATGTATCAAATAGAAGATACATTCCAAATGTTAGTGTGCAGGTTGAGGGCGTCAACTTGACGGCTGATTTAGTAGTACTACCCATGGTAGACTACGACGACATACTAGGATTGGTTATCCTATCATGACGCATTAAGTGCAATGCCGAGAGAAGAAAGTGCTCATTTATACGGAGGAAGGACGCAAAATTGTGATTCGAGGAGTGCCTTCTGAAGAAAAGGATATTGATTTCAGCAATAAAGACAAATAAAATGATGAAGAAGGAATGTTGAGGATTTCTTACAAGTGTGTCTATGGATGATCCACAGACAAAGACATTAGAATGGATTGATGTAGTACAATAATTTCCTAATGTATTTATGAAGACTTGCCTGGACTACCACTTGAGAAGAGATTGAATTTCATATTGATGTAATACCAGGGATGACACCAGTTACAAAGTTATCTTATCGCATGACGCTAACAGAGATGAATGAATTGAAGACTCAATTGCAAGAACTGCTGGACAAGGGATTTATCTGACCTAATGTATCGCCATGGAGTGCGCCAGTGTTATTTGTCAAGAAGAAAGATGGGTCACTTAGGTTGTGCATAGATTACAAAATGCTCAACAAAGTGACAATTAAGAACAAGTACCCATTGTCACGCATTGATGACTTATTTGACCAATTGGCGATGACATCGATATTCTCAAAATTTGATTTGAGGAGTGGATACCATCAGCTGAGGATAGCTGAAAATGGTATATCGAAAATTATTTTTCGATCAAGATATGACCACTATGAGTTTTTGGTTATGCCTTTTGGACTAACAAATGCTCATGCATCGTTTATGGACTTGATGAGCATGATTTTTAGATCTTACCTAGATCAATTTGTCCTCGTGTTCGTGGACAATATATTGATCTACTTGTCAAGCCCAAAGGAGCATAGATGACATCTATGGATTGTATTGCAGACTTTGAGAGAGCATCAACTTTATGTCAAGTTATCAAAATGTGAATTCTGGTTAGATCATATTGTGTTTCTTGGTCATATAATCTCATGTGAAGGAATTTCATTTGACCCATCTAAAGTAGAAGCTATGGTGAAGTGGGAGAGATCAAGTACAGTAACTGAAATTAAGAGTTTTCTTGGTCTAGTTGATTATTATTGAAGGTTTATCGAGAATTTGTCGACGATTGCAGCACCTATGACGAAGCTCATAAGGAAGGGTGAAAGATTTATTTGGACCTAAGAATGTGAATATAATTTCCAAAAATTGAAGAGAAGACTCACAACTACACCTGTGTTGACACTTCCATCCGGGAGTGGTTGATTTGTGATATATAGCGACGCATGTGACACAATATTAGGATGTGTATTGATGTAACATGAAAAGGTTGTCGTGTATGCATCGAGACAATTGAAAAAATCATGAAGTGAATTACCCAACTCATGATTTGGAGTTGGTGGCGGTGGTGTTTGGACTCAAGATATGGAAATATTACTTGTATGGTGAAGTATTTGAGGTATACTTGGATCACAAAAGTTTAAAGTACATATTCACACAAAGGGAGCTGAATATGAGACAAAGAAGATGAATGAAAATTTTAAAATATTATGACCTAACCATCTTATATCATCCGGGAAAAGCCAACTCAGTGGCGGATGCATTGAGTAGAAAATGGGAAGGAAAAGTGACTTATGTTAGAGTTCGAGAGTGGCATTTATTTGAGGAGATTGTTCAGTGGAAGTTGAATCCTATTGGACATGGAGCAATGCTAATGGCACAATTTGGAGTTCAATTAGATCTTGTCCGAAAGATAATTCAAGCACAAAGGCATGATGTGGAGTATGACTATATGGTGTCATTGTGCAATAAAGAACACACATGATTCAAATATGAAAATGATGGAGCAATCAGATTTAGAAATCGGTTATGAGTTCCTAATAATAAATATATAAGAAAGGAAATTTTGAAAGAATGTCATAAATCTGAATTTGCTATCCACCCGAGAAGCACAAAAATGTATAAAGATCTCCAAAGGAGTTTTTGGTGGAAATGAGTGAAAAGAAAAGTTGCAAAGTTTGTGTCAAAGTGCTTGATTTGTTAACAAGTAAAGATTGAGCATCAAAGACCACCCGATTTACTTCAACCATTAGAATTGTTGGAATCGAAATGGGAGCACATAACGATGGATTTTGTCTCAAGCTTGCTGAAGACGAGACAATGACATGATGTGATATGAGTTATTGTTGATAGGTTGACAAAATCAGCACACTTCCTACCTATTAAGACCAAACAATTCACTGAAAGTTTGATGAAATTATATGTCAAGGAGATTATTCATTTGCACGAGATTCTGATTTCTAGAGTATCGGATAGAGATCCGAAATTTACCAAAAATTTTTGGAAAGGATTTCAAGATGCATTCGGGACGAGGTTGAATTATAGACGACTTTTCATCCTCAAAGTGATGATCAAAGTGAAAGGACCATACAAACTTTAGAAGACATGTTGAGAGCATGTGCGATAGATTGACAAGGAACTTGGGATACGCATTTGTCATTGGTGGAATTTGCTTATAATAATAGCTACCATTCGATATCAGAATGGAACCTTACGAGGCATTATATGAAATGCCATGTAGATTTCCTATATGCTGAACATAAGTGGGAGAATCGAGACTAATTGGGCCGAAAATCGTGATGAAGTATGCTGAAAAAGTCGACAAGATTAAAGAAAGAATGTAAGCTGCCCAAAGTCGACAAAAAAGCTATGTGGTAAGGGTCGAAAGGAGCAAATCTATAAAGTTGGAGATAAGGTATTGTTGAAAATATCGCCAACCAAAAGAGTTATGTGATTTAGTCGAAAGGGAAAGTTAAGTCCAAGGTACATTGGACCATTTGATATATTTGAAAAAATCAGCGAAGGGGCATATATATTGGCATTGCCGCCATCTTATGCTCGGATTCATAATGTGTTTCACGTGTTAATGTTAAGAAAATATAATTATGATAGCTCACACGTATTGGCTATTGAAGAACCCAACCTAAAGAGGGATTTAACATATGAAGAACAATCGATAAAGATTTTGGAATATCGTGAGCATCGTTTCCGCAACAAGGTTGTGCCGATAGTAAAAATTGCATGGAAGTATCACCAAGGTGAAGAGGAGACATGGGAATTGGAAGAAGAAATGAGAGCTCAATTCCCGCACTTATTTGGTAAGTGTTTAAGTTGATTTAAATTCGAGAACGAATTTTCTTTTAAGAGGGGAGGGGGTAGAATGTAATACCTTCCCTAAATTAAAGAAAAATAGAAAAAGAAAAAGAAAAGTGGTGGGACAGCAATCACATGCCAAGACACTATTTGACCCCAAAACCCACTTACTCTCTCTCCTCTCCCATCTATAAAAGGTTCCCAGCCATATTTTTTTATTATTTTCCCTTATTTGAGAGCTTGCAACCTAGTAAACTCAACCCTAGAACCCTAAATCCGAAAATTGAAGCCTTGATCAATTGTTTCAGCTGCAAATAAGCAAAGGGGAGATCAAGCATTGAGGACAACACTAGAGGAGGGAGCGGCTAGAACTTGATGAAGGAAAAAGAAGAAGAAGAACAAGGGAGAAAAAGAGGAAAGTAGGGCAATTGAAGGTATGTAGATGGATCCTTGTATTGATCATTTGGGTCAATACAAATTGATTGTTCTGCTGCATTCGAATTGATTCTGAAATGCTCCATATGCCATCAATTATAGGAGTGCTTGTCTAGCTAAAGCCCATTTTTGCTCAAAGAAAATTACGGTTCATATGCTAGAGATTGTTTACCATATTATGGACATCATATTGCTTGAGTATGTTTTTGTATTGCACTCCAAATTGGTTGATGAATTGCTCAAAGAATGATAACTTAGCAAAAACCCTAGGTTCACATTTTATTTCAGAATCTGACGCAAGTCGGTCGATCGACCTCAGGGAAGGTTCGATCGATCATCGGGCCTATGTGACATTGGGTTCAACCGATCGCAAGTTGATCGTACCCAAACGATCTCAGAAGCGAAGGTCGGTCGAGTTAGGTTCGACCAACCCTCATGTCGATCGATGTCAAGTGACATTTGAATAGAAGGTCGATCGATGCACTGCTCGACTGACCCTCAAGTCGGACGACCCCCTTATGGGAGTCGGTCGACCGACCTAGGGAAGGGGCGGTCAACTCTGACCCAGAATCATTTTATTGTATAGTATTTAAAGTTATTGAATCCAATGATTAATAATATAGTTCACGTGTTGCATGCTCACTCGTAATAGGTTGATGTATTGATTGATTGAAATTGCAATTGGACGAATTAGTTGGGCGACTGCCGAATTGGAGGACATGTCCTCATATTGTATTGACCCAGACGTGAGATTTGTGGATTGATTCGCTCAGAGTCTACGGGAGCTAGTGTGTCCCATGATTTAGCTAACCATAATGGCGGTAGGTTACTCCAATATCTAATTATCGAATTGGCTCATTAAAATTGATTGAATTGAACATAAGGTTGCCCATTTGATGATTGACGGATTGAGGTTCATGGAACTTATCGATTGATTGACGTTGAACGTTGATGGATCATCGATCGATATTGATATTATATGGGGACGACTTCATATGGGGAGGGATTGAGGAAGTCAGAAAGGGGACTTCATGTCATCAAATAGCAACAAATAAGATAAGTCTAACATGGACACAAATTGTTATCGATATTGAACATTAAGATGTCTAATGTATTGAGTATTCATGATAGTCAATGTTATTGACATGAAAATGGTTAAATTTCCAATATATAACGACTTAATCATTATTGTTCGTTAACATATTGATACATGCTTATATTGAACTTATGACATGATATTATCATTATTGTTTATTATTTTACATACTGAGTGAAAACTCATGAATTTTATCCCATCATTGGATCCTGCGGATCGACAAGCTTAGGTATGGATGATGGCGTTGTTTTGACGAAAGGTTGCACATGACAAGTTGCTAAGTATCAAGTCAAGTGTCTTGTTTCAATCTGTTGTAGGAGCTATGAGCTCAAAACTATAGTTAGCCTTTTGAAAAGTGTTGTAACTTGACATGTTTTAAGTTAATATTAGGTACTTTCATGACCATGTATCGAGTTATGATTTCGTTTTCGCTGATGTTAATGGTTGTAACTTATCATTTTTCACTGCTATAGTTTATCGCATTCTTGTACCGCCTCGGGAGTCGTCTCGACGCGTGTCGGATATCGATTCGGCCACGTGTGGAACGCGCTCGCAAGGCGTTGAATTTGGCTCTGCCTTTTGGTTCTGTGGACTGGCTCGTTCACGGGCATGAGCACCGTCTCCTCGTTGTTCGCCAGGACGACCGAATTGAGCTTGCTCTCTAAGGTTCTCACGTCCTTCGCCATGAAGTCGGCAAAGTCGTGGAAGCCGGTGAACCCCGCGACGTACTTCAAGGCGGACGCGAGATCGGAGAAGTTCCCCATGGCATGGTTGAGCCGCCGGAGGCCATAGTCGAGCGAGCAAGTGCTGGAGTCGTCAAGGTCCTGGAAACCCGGCAGGAAAGCTGGGACTTTGGCGGCGACATCAGAACCCGTCGGATGGCTGATGTACCGGAGGACGACATTACCGTACAGCTCGACCTCGGAGAGAGTGAACCCTTCGACGAGGTCCGTTGGCGAGAAGGCAGGGCAAGCGCCGTGGGTGACGCTGACGTCAAAGGCGTGCATCGGCGACCCCGAGAGCGATGGCGCAGACGGCAAGGCCGTGGGCGGCGGAGAAGCGGAGGGCGACGTCGGTGTCGAAGGAGGGGATGGGGGAGGAGGCAGCAGGGACATAGTCTAAACCGGCGGCAGCCGCCTCTGTGGGGCCGGTGGAGAAGAGGAAGCAGAGGGAGGAGGAGCGGAGGAGGTAGGAGGCGAAGAGGTGGTTGCCGGTGGAGAGGTCGGAGTGGGTGACAAGGGGCATGCCGAGGCCGAAGGAGAAGCGGCCGGTGACGGAGGTGGGCGTCGGTGACCCAGAACTCGACGTGGTGGAAGCCGAGAAAGGCGAAGCGGTCGCTGTGGGGGTTTGTCCGATGGAAGTTGCAGAATCACACGAGCTTAAACTCCTCTGTCGTCGCCGCAACAGCGGCGTCTATCGCCTTCGCCATGGCTCCAGCGTTGCTCGCACGGGAAATGGATAAAGAGTGGAGCTTTGGAAGTTGCAGATGCGGTCGTGGTGCCCGTGGGGTTAGATGGTGTCAGTAGAGATATAAAGCGAGAGATCTATTTATTGGGACCAGAGGATGCCACGTGAAGGTGGCAGATTTAATAAGAATACAAAGGGGTTTATATTATAATCAAGAATTTTAAATTTAATTATTAGAGTTATCAATTTATTCAAAATTATTTGTTTTTGAAACATATTAAATTAATTAATAATTAATATTAATAATTTTCGGATTCAACTCAAAAATAATAAAATAATAATAAATTGCAGCGGCTTATAGCCTAATTAGGCAACATTTTCGCGCTTCGCGTAATTAAACATGCTCGTTATATTTTTTTTAACAAAACTAAATTTTATATTTTTGAACATTTATAATGTGTAACTTGTAGTATTATTCTTTTTATATAAGAGTATCTTTTTATTAATAAATTTATATTTTTTTACATCCAAGGAAATCCTCTCCCAACTGATTGCGAGGTAAAATCTTGTCGGAAAAATAAATTTCTCGAATAGAGGAAGACGAAAAAAATTCCAAAGTATATGCTCATATACGAATATAAACATAAAAATATAGGCATGAAGTTTCATAACATTTCTCAATAGTTATGAACTTCCATAACTTGGCGAGGCGGAGATATCCCAAATACTTATTGTCGTTAGGTTTGCTTTAAGTTTGTATAGACAAAAATGACACTTTTTAATCCTATATTTTTTAAACAAAGGAGAACATATATATGTTAAAATTCAAATATATACACATAAAAAATATGATATGAGTGACAATAACAATGTCTTAAAGAACAACGACAATCTTAATGATAATTTTGTCTACATCTACTTTTTGCCAAGTTAGTCAGATAAATAATTCACGACTAGATTTGGATCACTAAAAATTTTGATATTTTAATTATTAAAAGATAACTATTCTCTTTAGCTATGAAATGGAGATTCCTCACAGAATTTTATTAGATGTATTAAATAAATAGAAGGTTAGAAAAGTTGTCAAAAAAGGAAGTGATTATCTCCGAAGCTTTTCGCTACATCCATGTTGATGCACACAACACAAGAAATGAAACCCACAATGGTGAAACCCCTCGAGCTCAATGGTGATGGGGGATATATATAAGAACAAAAGACAACAAAAAGAAATAAACACCTTGGCATCCTTAAGTATTCGGCTTTTTCTTTACCATGACCGGGTGTCATTTAATATTTTTATGTTCAGTTCCCTAAAAGTCACACTCATATGCTTTGTTTAAGAATAAGAATAGACATTTTGTATTCTGACTTTCTCATTTATCTTAAATGATTAATTCTATTCAACTTTTCAATTATTGTAATTAGTTAAATTTAATATTCATTCATTTATTTCTTCCAGAATTATGATACATTATAATGTAATGGTAAACTTTAACATTATATATTTTCGTTTTAATTTTTACTTTCAATTCTTTGCCACATTGATTTTATATTTTATAATATATTTTCTCTTTTATCTAATTAGTGATTAAAATGCTATAAATACATATTTTATTTATTTCTAATGTTCCTGATTTTTTTGTTTTGTCATTTTTATATTTGATTACCTTATATAATATTTATAATATTTATTTATTTATTCCAAATTTTGATGTATATGTTGATGATAATCTTTAGTATA
>LTAE01000445.1:45163-83404 GCA_001647135.1 Pontederia paniculata | reverse complement strand
ATATATCTTGTTACAGAAATCAACTCAAACAAGTTCATCAGTACAGGCTGAGTTCACTTACAAATTTGTGATCATTCAAAACATTCTCGGGATCCTAGATTCAACATTGATGTCATAATTTCACAATGTTATGAACCATAGAATGTATGTTGAAAATTCTAAGTTGAAACCTTAGGTTAAATTGAGCATTTTTATGATTCTTTCATGTATCCAAATCCTAATGTTATGAATGAGATGAACTAAGAACCCTAAGTTATATATATGAACCCTATGTCGAAGTCTAGATCGATTATAACCAAATATGATTATTTACATGTTTAAATTGGCATGTCATGACCCTTAGAACATGAGGATTAACTTAGTTATGAACTCCCTTTGGTGTAATTGGACTTTAAGGGTGAAATTTGACAAGGTTAATATGAAGTTAGATGAAGCAAGTGAGGAGATACATCGCTATGCCTCACTACGGGCGATCCATTGTGAGTACGAGCCCGCTACGGGCAGCCTGTAGCGAATGACATCCACCCATAGCGACATATTTATGATCGTAGTGGTCCATTTGGAGCCCGTAGCGCACTCGATTAATCATGGTGCACCACTGAAATCATAGTGCAATCCATGGTCATAGTGTAATCCGTTTATATCAAATTCTTTTGAATGTGAACATAGTCTGACTACGACCGTACGACTTAGCTGTCTCGAACTCTCATGCTCTCGTAGCAAACCTCGATATGATCGTAATGTGTTTGATTCCAACCATAGAGCACTTTTAATGGCCCATAATGGATCATATGTGATCGTAGCGCACCCTATTGTAAATATTTATTATGTTATTCACCCCTATTGATTAAGTATATATTATACTTTATGTTCTTAGGATAGAAGCCTTGTTTGATGATTGCTATTCACCTAGACCTCGAAATTGTATGTCAAATTGTAACTAGGTTAAAATATGCAAGATTGATTGCTATGATTGGTATGATGAAAAAGATGAGAAGATGAAGTTTTGAGAAATTTAGTCTTGGCTCATTAATGATGGGGGAAGATGCTTTGGCACTTCTCGAAAAGTTATGTCTTTCATTAGAAATACTGAACTTCTCATTAATGATGGGAGAAGATGCTTTGGCACTTCTCGGGAAGTTATGTTTTTCACTAAAAATAGTGGTTGAACTTCTGATGTATGACCCCGAAGGGAGGGTCGGCCTAGCTAGCCATGTTTATGTGTTGATATGGCCCAAGGCTCCTTAAAGTAAAGATAATAATTCGTCATATGATTATGTTAAAGTCGTATGTGAGTCAAAGAGAACTCAAATGGATCATAGGACTAATAAGTAAATATGTAAGATGTAAAGAATGATGAATATGCATTCATGATGCAATATATGATAAAAATGATGATGATGATGATGATGATGATGATGATGATGATGATGATGATGATGATGATGATGATGATGATGATGATGATGATGATGATTAAAAGAACTCAAATGTATGATAAGGTCAAGATACAAATGATGCTAAGAATGATGAACATGAACAAAAGTTACCTATGCACCTATATATTTCATGTATGTAACGTTTGATGTTATGTAATGTCCCAAGTTATGCAAATGTCTTAGGATTAAGAAGGTGATGTTATGGATCATATGATGACTCATTATTTAATGTTAGATTGGATTATATTCATGTTGAGTTATGTAACTCTTAATTGTTAACCCATTTATACATTGAATTCACGTATTATGTGTTTGAGTTGTTCTTTATGATGATAAGGAAGGCTTTTACATACAACTAATGTGAGGTGGGTCTCCCCTGTATCCGGATTCATGTAGTTATTGATGTGAGTTATAAGATGATTCGAGTGGGAGCGCTGATGATGAATGATTACACATAGGGAAGTATTAATGGTCATTGACTTGAGTTATTTATTTTATGCTTACTAGATCGAGTCACTTGTGCTCATGTTATGAAATTATAGTCCAAGTCCATGTATGGCCTATGAGCCTTTAAAGTTGTAAAGTAGAATGCCTAATTTTACGTGGAGGATATGTATAAACATAATAATGGATTTATGTTAGAGTCTATGATGGATTTGGACTAGATCCTAATGATTATGTTTCCGCTGCAAATGTCAAGTTAAGTTTTTAAATTTAGCGTATTTCAAGTCTTGCATTGTATTTAAATCATGATTCATAAGCAAAGTCCATGTAACGACCCAAAATTTTGTTCGGGACGCATATGTCCTCGGTCGAATTTTCGGGGCATTACAGAAATATAATAACTTTTTGATGGGTTTCACTTATCCAAAAATTATGAAATAGTTGTGGCTACATAAATCTTGATGTCTTAGCTTCAGCAGAAATTGAATTCATTTTTATTGGATATGTATTCAAGGGGATATGATAGAAATACTAATCAATTATCATGTTTTCCTGAAATCAAAATGATTTGTGTTCTTAGAAAATAACTCATGTCACTAAAAAATGGTCCACATCCTTTGAAAAATAGTCCATGTCATCAAAAGAATGGTCCATGGTTTTTCAATATAGGACGGGCTATTATTCCTTGATTTCAATTATGTCTAGGATCATTTAGTATCTTATCATTTGACTTGTAACTATACTTAAAATGTCAAACATTATTAAGGATTAAAGTTTACTAATGAAAGAAGATAAATTGAGTTAATTAAGATAAAAGCTGAAAATGTGGGACACCATTGGTCATGGATTATCAAAAGGAGAATGAAAGTTAAAGATCCTTACAAGGGGCGTAGCTGAAGGCAACATAGTTAAATCCTAGGTTGGTGAAGGTAACACATTGCAGCCACCACTCCTATTATACATGACTCTCCACCTTGTTCAATGAATGTTAATCCTTGAGAGTGAGATTTCTTTCTTGTCATATGTGGGCCCATCATGAATGAAGATACATGAAGTGCCATAGTGTCTTCCTTTGTTGGAGATCTCTTCACACTAAGAATATCAAAGATTAAAATTAATAAAAAAATAAGTCTAATAAAGAATGGTAAAGACGTAGATATAAAGTGAAGGAAGGAAGACAAAGAATGATGTCGAATAAAAAAATATCAAAGCAAGGAAGATGGCGGTATCGAGGACAGCGGAGGAAACAACACTTGCGATGGAGCTCGAACGTCGTTCAATTGGGAGAGGAGCTCAGCACCTGTGGATTGGATGGACACCGCCGAACAGCACTTGGATCAAAGTCAATGTCGATGGAGCGAGAAGACAAAGAAATGTCCCATTGGGAGTAGGAGGGTTGCTACATGATTGCCATGGCTCTTGGCTAATCTTTGATTGATCAGGTGTTGACCCTTTAGCAGCTATAATTAATATTTTTTCCGTAACTTCTTTTGGAGATTAAAAAAAATTCAGCTAGTGATACTTTTAGGACAGCTTCCTCTTTCTCAGAAGTAGAGTTGAGAATATCCTCTTCCTTAAGTTCTGGTGTTGATTCCCTCAATTCATCACAAAAAAATATGTAAGTTAGCATGGTGTTGTTCCTCGTGCTTTGCTTTAGGTTCTAAAAATTCTTTTTTAACTTCAGTTAGTATGATGTTAATAGTTAGGTGTGAAACTATAATGTGGGTGTCAGTTGCTGAAATTTTGGAATTGATGTCAGCTATTGAAGTTTCTTTTTCAGTTATTGATGAGATATTAGTATTAAATGGGTGTAATTTTTTAGAGTATCCATTAGCTGAAATATTTTTTTCATCGCTAGTTCCGGGTCCAGCTATACATAGCTTCATATTTTTCTCCTCTAGGATCAATTTCTTCCATTTGTTCATTTCTTCTCACAAATCATTGTCACTTTATGAAATTCTTCCTTTATGCTGAGATCATATTGTGCTTGAAATTATGCTGGCCCTTGCAAAATCTTTAGGTTGGACCGTAGAAAAATTTTAGTCTCTAGGACTTTGGATTCAGTTTGAAAATTTTAGCCTCTAGTATTTTAATACACATTTGATGAAGTGCTTCATTTTGTATTTGTTGTTGGCGTATGAGATTCTCCATCATAGTTGCAAGATCAGATTTTTTGAAAGGCAAGTTGAGTGCTTGCTGATTTAATGGAGCAACCATAGCTAGATGTTGAGAATTTGATCCTTGACTTATATTTTGATGGAAATATGACTGACTTTGTGAATTTGAATGTTGCTATAGAAAAAGTTTTCTTCATAATTCCACCAATTTGGATCCTGACCATAATATTCATATTACTGATTTTCTCCTTGATTCCTTTGACCACGTGAGGTATATAGATGATCCTTAGGTGACACTAGACATAAGTGGATGCTTGATTGTAGTAAGCTTGTGATGATCCTACAATATTCAAATTAAACTTCCGAATAGAAATGGTCACATTGTCTTCGGCCTTAAAAAATAATTTGTCACAACTCTTATAGTTTGATGTTTCACTTGCTTGATAAAAATTTTGCATAATCTAGGACCAACTAACTCTTCTCTTGAATCTATCTCGACCTCAGAAACTATATCAAAAATTTTTTCTGCACTGCTAGAACTTGGCATACAAAACAAGGTTAAGTGCAGAGGCAATAAAATTAGGGGCAGCTATGAAATAGAACAAAAACTGCGAAAACAAATTATACAAAAATAAAACTAATCTAAAAATAAAATAGCTAATCTAAATATGAGACATACTATAAACAAGGATGCAAATATAAACAATTGATGGATTATGAACAAAAGTGTATGAGTATAAACAATGGAAGTGTAAGATCTCGTTTAGATTCAAATAGTGTAAACTATGAAAAGTCAACTTCCCTAGAAGGCGCAAAAAACTTAATGATATGGGTTGATGTGTGTAGTGTGTGAAAGCACACCCATCTTCAGGTTCACAAGGTGATCTATTTTCAGGGGCATTAATCTTGCCCAAGTGTGATTTTTTGATATGAAATGTTGCTAACAATATTGAAACATGAGAAGAAACTAAAAGCAATATAATTTTGAGGTTAAAAAGAACAAGGGTAAACATATGTAGACAAAGAAGTAAATCACTCAATAAAGGATAAGCGTAGGGACATAGGAGATATTTTCGACCTCTTTGTTGTCGTTGAACTGATAAACCATGCAAATGATAACCATGAATGAACGAGTAATGGGTCTGTCCATTCTCGCAGATTGAACCCTTACAATGTAGATCATTGGGTATTGCTTGGACAACTCTCGATGCCTAAGCAATTCCCACCTATTCTACTCGACGATCACTTGCCAAGAGCTTCTCAACTACCCTTCGGGTCTCAACTGAGCAGTAAACCTCTCGTCTTATAGCCCATCAAAATAGAAATTGGTGATTTTGATCCTTTAAGGTTATACTCCCCTCCCATATCACAATAGCTCCTAACAACACCCACCATCCTCTCGGATAGAGATTGCAATGGGGTTACACCTCAAAAGACATCACATGCACAACCCAGGAATTCAAAAATCAAGAACAACACGACATGAGAGCGAAATAGACGACAACGATGAAGATATTTAACAAAATGTGTTCAACACATCAATAAAAGAGTTCTCCAACATTTCTATGTCTAGGCCAACAGGTTTAGCCGGCCAAAATCATTACGAACAATTCAAAATCACAAAAAATTGAATCCATTTCAGGAATTACACAATAAAAAAAAGAAAATATCAAAGAGACTTCCCTATCTCCTTCCTTCTTCATTGCTACAAATCTGAACTAAACTCACAAAAATATCCGCTTTAGATCTATCCTTCGCTAGAAATCTTTATCTCAAGCTGCAACAATGACCATCATTTTCCTCTCAGTAGTGGCAAACCCCTTTCAAAGTTGTCCTCCTTTATCTTTTATACTCCTAGGGTCCACCTCTATCCTTTTGACATATATACTATCTTTTCTTACAAGAATAACCTAGCAATATGGCAAGAGAAATCTCTTACAAAAGTTGTTGAGCTTTTGTCTTTTCTATATTTTGTCTGACAGTGATGTTTGCAGGGTGTGAAAAATCTTCATCACCATCTCTTGAGGAGAGCTTCAGATGTGAAATTGTCTTCACATGCTACCATCAACTCCAAAAGATGCCTGGATGTGAAATCTTCCTCCCTAGGTCCCAACAACTAAACAAGCATAAGATCAAGAGAATCATACTTAAAATTATTGTGGGTGTGAAAATGTGCAGATATCAGACAGGGAGTTTGCAGAATATCTAGAATCTATAAGGAGGAGATAATATGACGAAATATTGAAAGACCAAATCCGTGATAAATTCATAAATCTACATGCATAAATGTTCACCAAACTCCTTGTCATCATTAAGTTTCTCTAGAACCCTCAAAGTCCATGATCAAAATGCACGACCATGACCATATAATTCATTCCTCATTGTATCATTCATTCATGACCATGAAACATCTCCCATGACATGTGACATCAACTTCCTGCTTCAACATAGATGCACTCACGGACGTGAAACCAACTTCATGGTTCGTGAGATACAACACGGTCATGATTTCAGCACATGATCTCTTCTCATTGTAGATGTCATGACCCTCAAAGTGTATTCGTGACATGTGATAGATCTGTAATAAATTTGCATGTATGCACCCACAAGCATGAAAGTTTCATCATGGCCATGATGGTAAAAAAATATTTATTTAGCCTCTGAATTTACTCTAGCTCTTTGCAATCTTCCTTTGTTGTGCTATTGAATGCTCTGGACATAAAAAAATAAACAACATTATATAGATTCTAACTTCGAAAATGAATTAAAGAAAATTTTGAAACAAAATGATGCATGAGACGATAAAAATTAAAAATAAACTAGAATATGTCATGAAAAATATGACTAAAATATCATGCATCAAAAGGCCCAAACAAGCTTTCCTACAAGATGGCGAAGTTCGCCTCCATGTAGAGACCCATCTAGCACCATGTCCTTACCTACTCGATATTCGATCATCTGTGCACCGAGTCAAGCATTCGAAAGCTCAATTGTTTGTCCTATGGTACACTATGCATGTGAAGCGAGTTAATCTTGAGGCAATGATGTTTGGCCACACAATGAAGGTAACAGCCAACATGAAGAACACCCACATCATTGCTGGACTGATCAAACCCTTGGTGAAGCACTATAACTTGAGCCTTTCGGAATCATGAACATGGGCATGGGTAATGTTGACATTGGAATGTTCCAAAAACATGAAGTTCATCCATATCCAAGGCAACTGTGATATCCATGATATAATTCATATGAGATTATAAATGTTAATTGTGTATTCTTGTGCTTAATATCTACTATGATATATGTGTTAAAGTGTGTATTGTAGTTTCAGTTTTCATATGTTGAAAATTAGCGAAATTCGATTAAGGCATGAAAATATGATTTGAAAAGTTTACAATTTGAAAAATTAAAGTCCCGGTAATTGTTCCTATATGTTAAAATGTACTAAATATGTTTTTTAATAAATTTTAGAAAGAGTTTTAGTTAGGTGAAATGAAGGGACAAAAATGAAAAATCTGTAAAACTATCGATTTTGTTCTTCGGACCAAAAATTAGATTTTGATTCTTTTAAAATTTATTTTTATAAATAGTTTCTTTGAATCCAAATTGGGGATTATTTAGCCATTTACTTAAATGGCATTGCATGTAAATAAGATCAAATCCATGGCCAAAACCATTAAACTTTTAGGCCGACTTTAAAGTCGGTAACTTGCAAGGATAAGAACTAAAAATATTTACTTTTACCACCTACTTACTCACCCCATCTTCTCCATGGCCGAAAACTACATAGAAGAACTTCTCCATGTACTCTTGAGTTCAACATCAACATAAGTGGATTTCTCTAGGGTTTTTGCAATAAGGTAAGTAGCTAACTCCTTTTCTATGGATTACTCTACAAATTTCAGTTGAACAAGTTGTTCTCTGGTGATGTTTCACCCTCCTATTCTATAAATTCCTACTCTTTATGGAGCCTAACAAACTTAATTTGCTCAAGGGTAGAATACACTCTAGCTGAATTCAATTCTAGAGCTGAAACTTTCTAAAGACTAAATGTTATCTTCGACTCCTTCAAAAATTATAAAACTCCTCCTGTTATATACCCTTGGAGTCTACTTTCCATAGGCTTTGGAATTGAATAATTCTGAATTGTATATTAGAAGTTATGAGTAAATGATTAAGACCCACTCTTGCTGTTTTCTGAAATGATTGGTCTGAATTGTAAATTATGCAATAAATAGTATTCATATAACGAGTTCATGATAATTTTATATCACATACTAATGAAAGTCTACTTTCAGATCCAATTGGAATTACAATCATAAGCTATGTAAATCGCAAGTTATAAATTTTACATTGTACATCACACAGTCTGTTAGGACTCTGAGATGAAATAGAACATAGGCAAATCTATGAATTTTCTGAGACCTCCCTAGACAAGATAACACTTTGATTTTTATATGATTTCATCCTCTGGAAGTATAGTTTCATTTCAAATTGGAATGGTTTGATTTTAGTAAGTATTGCATGAGTTATGAATTATATATTCAACCCCACTCAGTCTGCCAGAACACAAAAATGTACCAGAACAGTGTTATTTAGTTGAATTTTTTATGATCATTACAGAACAATTGAGAAGAAGATATTTATATGGATTACACTTATAAGAGTCTACTTTTTGATAAAATTTGTAGTATCTAAATATGTTGTGTTTCCTAATTGTTATGAATTTTATAACTGACTTCACTCAATCTGCCAAGTGCAAATCTGATACAAATAGATGTTATGAAGTCCATGAAATGAATTCCTTAGTGATGCAATTGTACTTATATATGCATTGCAAGTGCTTTGGGACAGGTTGTATATGAGTTCATCAAATGAATGAATCTCTAATGCTATTATAAGTGATATGTTTTATGATCATACAGATATGTGAAAGGATCATGCATTTGCATTTTATTCATGCATTTGCATTTCCTCTGCCGGGATGATATGTTTTATGCAGGGACGATATGAAATTCTCCGAAAAGGATGATATGATATCCTAAGGAATAATATGTTCCTCGGCAGGGATGATATGATACCCTAAGGGGTGATATGATACCTCTGGCCAGCTGGTGATATGACATGTTGCATACATGATTGCACAAGTGCATGACATGTTAGATGATATGATATGGATATGTGATATGTTAGTGGTAATACATGTTTCACTTTATCTTGTGATATGACAATTGATATATGAAAATGTTTATATTGTTTTACTTGAAATGAGTAGATGATAAGCCATAGACTATGAGTACTTACTGAGCTATGGTTTGCTCATAATGTGATTTTCAACATTTTTCAGATCAGTAGACCGGTGTTGTGGACGTGCTTGGAGATCCTCTATAGGGATTGAAGCACTTTTGTACGAAGTATAGACGAGACTTAGATCTCTACTTTGATCATTTTGTGAGGATGTATGTCTCCTCATGATGTATAGTTTTTGTATAAAGATGTTATATGTACAAAGAAAATGTTGTATAATGTACAAATATGAAATAGTGTGAATTTGCTCTGAGATCAATATATATATATATATATATATATATATATATATTGCCTGTGTTATGAATATATTGTGATAATATCATGTGATATATCAAATGGATTATGACATGCTTCCGCTATATTGTATTTGATCGATCGTAATAAGTCACGGCTTACGGATCAAACCAAGGATTGAACCAAGGTCTGACAGCAACGGCCTTTTACTTAGCATATGCAACAAGAAAACAAAGTTGAGTCTCCCCATTTTATGAGAAGGGAGTACCTCCTAGTATGGTTCACCCAGGAAGAGCCGGTGCAGAAGTCATCAGTTGAGAAGACGTCAGTGAGGCAACTGAGAAAGTGCATGGTTCTTGATACCTCCACCCATGATGCAATTGATGACTCAAATGATGAGTCTGATGACATCATAGTCACTATCGCACTCGATCCTGCAATGAAGAAGAAGATTGTGATCACACCATCACGCACCAAGTCCACTTTTAAACCCTGGAAGACAAAGTCCAAAAACTAAGGGCCATGGTAGATATGTTGTGGTTCAAATGTCAAGCTCATAGATGCACTCGAGCTATGGATTGGAAGATCGATACGATGATCGATAGCGACTAGCATCCACACCCCATCTTGGTCAAACACCAAGGATAATGTTTTTGATAAGCTTGGGGAGCACCATGGTATGTTCTTATACTTCCCCAGCTTTGTACGCTAATTTTGTGTTGCCATGGTGTTTCACTGTTTTGGGTTGTTCATTGTTAGTCTTTATGTTTTGCCTTTGCCAACTTTCTTACCACCATGGTACATTTTATTTTCTTTGCGCAATTTTATAATCTTCAAAGTAATATCAATGAAGAGCCTCATTTTGAAACACTTTGGAAAATAGGAGTATTAGAGGCTCATTAACCAACTTGCATACTTTTTTCATGTTTGTTCATACTTGGCTCTACTTAGAAAAAACAAAAACATAAAAACTCTAGCAGAGTGGAACCAAAGTCCAGGCAGTGTAAATTGACATATATCATAATCGGTCCTTAGATTTTAGAATATGAAAAATTAGGCTATTGTGCTAAACACCCATTTCCCTTATAGGAGCAAAAGTTTAATTTGATAATTCCTCCATGTTTGTGAAAATCATTTCCGATCTAAAGTTTTTTTCTCATCACATCATTTGTAACACTCCTTATCCCAGCCCCAAGTTTTCATCTTATTACATTTATAAGAGCTCAAATAAGCCGAGAAAAAAAATGACAAAATTGATATATTCCAAAAATCAGGAAAACAAATCATATATGACCCAATCAGAAAATATTTTCATGCATCCAAAAACATTTTTTTCTCTACGTGTGACTTGATTCTTCCACATTGGTTGTGTCGTTTCCTTTCAACCTTTCAACTTTATTGACTTGAATTTCCATCAACTATGAAAAATATGAAAAAAAAAAAGAAAAAATAGAAAGTATAAAATATGAGGCCATTGGAAAAGACATCACCTAAGGTTTCTTTTGTAAGGAAGTGAGAGTTATTGTACCAAACAAATATAGATATAAAATAAGTAATGACTATCATAATTAAATAAATATGTTTATTAGGCATAAAAAATATATAAATGTCACTATTTTGACTCATTGACTATTTTCTTTGAATTTCATTATTAAAAACTAAGCTAAGCAATTAAAACATGAAAATAATTTTATTACATAAAATAAGAAGTCGTATAGACTTGTCTAGATTCGTATAGAAATGTATGAAAATTATGGCTAGAATATAAGAGTTTATGTCCGTTATAAAATTATATAATAGTTTGATTTGTTTTAATGATATAAACACGTAAAGTTTAATAGTTGACTCAAGAATTTAACAAGCTTGGTTAGAACCCACCATTCCTGCTGCACCTGCAAACACTTTTTCCTCGATTTCGGTCCAATTGCACACTTTCCTTAATTATCAATTATAAATCCAATTATTTGGGAACTTTTAATGCAATCTTGGTCGATATATGTAAAAAACATGGAAAAGGATAAAAATGAAAAGTTAGTCACAATATGTTTTATTTGCTCGACCGACTTTGGAAGGAAGGGGACTCGAGGAGTTAACAAGTCTGATAGGACTTGGGAGTAGAATCGAGATCTACGTTGTCGAACCTCTTTTGTTATTATTGTGACTTATTGCCACTAGTTTGTTTCTGTTTTGCTTACATCGGTCATATCCTTAACCAAATGTTTATTTCTGATGTGCTTTGCTAAAACTATTACTTGATGTATCGTCTATTTATTGAGGTAATCATGTTATTTTTCATATAACAACTTATATTCTTTTCTAACTTGTCTATTTACTTGGTTAGAAAAAAAAAGTAGAAAAAAAGGTTGAATACACCAGTTCACCCCTCCCCCTCTTGATGTTATTTTTTATCCTACACTTATGGTCAGATCATACAATGGATAATATGTTGATACATCGACCAAAAGTAACATGATGTGGGTAAGATATGGCCCTAATGTGCATTAATAGCAATGGTTGTCAAGTAGTTGTTGAATGAAATATATTTAGTGAATAGTTAATGATTTTTAACTACGTAAAGCATAGTGATGATTATGAGGTTGAATCCAATGTTGGATTTTATTAGGGAATAATGATTTTGGTGAAAATCTCCATGTATAATGGTAAATGAGGTAAATTAATGGGAGTATCAATTATGAAATAAGTATTTCATAAATGATCTTACAAATAAGCGTAAGAAACAAAAGCATAGTAGATTTTTTATGTTAGAGAAAACTTGAAGATGATATTTCAAAGGAAATTTCTAAATTACCGGGTGATCTTATTATCAAATAAAAGAGGAGAAATTCACTTTAAGGGGTAAAATGTAATATTCCAAATTTTGAAAAAAGAAGACTAAGAGAAAGAAAGTAAGTTATGTCCAACCCAAATCACCTAAAGTTGTAACCACCAAAGACCCTCAATACACAACACCCCTCAAAATCCCTCACTTTCTCCCAAATCAACCACCAAATTCTCTATCATGCTCTTGGAAGAAAACTATCAATGAGAAGATGAAAAGGAGCAAAGAGAGGAAGAAGGAAAGCAGCTAATCGGACAAAAGCTTGGAAAGGATGTACCATTAGATTGGAGAAGAAGAAGAAATGCTCAAACAAAGAGGAAATGACAAGTATTTTATCTCTAAAATACTAGGTCTAAACAAGGGAACCAACCTCATTCCATTTGATTGAAATAGGTTGTTTTACTCTCTATTGCAATGCAATGATTAGGGTTATATATGTTAGATTTTCCTTAATGTAAGATTTAAACATAAGGTTTGAATTTCTTATGTCATGAATGTGATTAATCCAGAAATCCAAATTATTTCAATGGTCTATTGTATGATTGAAATATAATGATTTGGAATTTCTTTGATGGCTTGATTGTTATTCCAAAAGTGCACGAATTGTTTCTTATGAAACCTAAAAGTTAACGAGGATATCGTTTTCATGTAGCTATGCTAAGATGGTGATTTTCTCATGTTTATTAGCCTTATGATTATAAACGAAACAATATGTAATTTTGGTTTAGATTTTGTGGTTAGTGTTCTAATAGGATTTTGGATAGGATATGTTTATCTAAAAATTATATATGATAGGTAGAGATTGCTCTTTAGAGTAGTATCTGATATGGATTGCTCTTGAGAGTAGATTTTGAGGAATCAAGATTTTTAGCAATCGTAGATGCATATAGCAATATATGACTGAAATACTAAGCAACTATCATGTCGTTCCAAGTAGCAGTGTGTCTAACTTCTAAAATTCATCAAAAAAATTTACGGATCAAACTGGAATTTATGGTGTAGTTATATGTTTTTATGATCTTTTGATGGATTTAGAGAAAGTTCTGAATGATTTAATATTTAACTATCAAATTACTAGATGTAAAATTGATTAATGATATTAGAGAATTTGTTGAGGATAAATGACAAGAAAGTAAAATGTGTGAATTTTATATGTAAATACTTTTGAATTCTGCTTTGAAGAAAATTTAAAATTTCTCAAAATTAGATTCTTGTGGATCAAGTTATGAATTTTAGATTGACAATGTGCGAAGATTAAAAAATTGCTACGGGCTTCCCATAGCCATCAGCCCGTGGTGGTTGGTTGATGGCTATGATATGCTCATATTGGGCTTAGTTACGAGGCTACAAGCTAATTGTAGTCATCGTTACGTCTATAGCCAACCACTATGTGTCGTAGTGAGTTGCTATGGATCATTCCATCATTTTCTCGTGCTATGTAATTTTCAAGATGATATTATCCATGATACTTAACATTTTATGGTTACCTTGCTTATAAATTGCATACCAAAGTACCTTACATTGTTTTTATGTCATATTTGTGCTCAATTGTCAATTATGATTATAATGCTAGTGACACTTATGTGTATATGATTCAAGTATGCATACTTATGATCATGAAATAATACTCATGTTATTATTATGTTATGCATGTTATGTTCATGTAAATGTGCATGCATTGAATCCTATAATAATAGTAATACCGAGTCAAAGATGGACTTATCGCCTTAAGAGAGGTATGAAGGTTAATGAGAGGATGTGGTGGGTCTCTCCACCTCTTGATACCTTAATGATAAAGGGTCAAAGATCTATGCCAAATGGATCAATGTGGAAGCAATATTTTGATATCCTTAATCATTTTCTACATAAGTGAGCAACTATCTTAAGAAAACAATTGACCAAGGCCTGACAGAATGCCTAAATCGGATTTAAAGTTGAAATCATTCTTCCAAGTAATGAATGATAGAAATGAAGTAAATAAGATGAATTGAAAAACTGCATTGCATGTTTATGCTAATGTCATGTTTTGATGAATGTTTATTTTATGATATGATTTTGTTATTCTATCGTAAGTTAATGAATGATATTATATGTTCCTTAATATTGATTCATATATGAATGAGATATCACTATGAATAATTGATGTGCAGGATTGTTATGATGGCTTTTACATATGAGGTGGGCCTTCACACGGGTCGACCAAGTGAACCAAACCAATTGAACTGACCGACCTAAGTTGCATCAATTCAAATTTCTGAACCAAATCCAAAAAATATATAATGAAGCATTTAAAATAATTTAAAACTTATTTCATGTTTTAAAATGAAGAATAAATATAATGATTCATATTAAATATTAAAAAAAAAAGAGAAATGAAAAAAAGTGGTACGATGATTGACTCGATGAGTCGAGTTGCATATGATCTAAGGACTAAAAGTGGCACAACCCCCATCCAAACCTAAACTCAACTCAAGTTGGTCGGGTGAGGTCATATTTGACTTCAGGCTTTTTTTTGTATCTGGATTCATGCAGGTGGAGACCTAAAAAAAGCCTTTTTTGCATCTGACTTCAGGCATTTTTTCTTACAAATTCCATATAAAAAATGTGAAGACTTGCTCTTTTATTTCAAATAAGAGACCTAAATAAAGCCTTTTTTTTGTTTTGCTAGTGCTTGTACACAATAAACCATTCGTTTTAAAAATGGCATCTTCCCTCTACGAGAAAAAAAAACAAAAAAAAAACCTTCGTCGTTGCTGTCTCGCCATCTTCTTCGCCTCATATATCGCAGAGAGCAAAAAAATGAAGTAATCTACGAAAAGAACAGCAACAAGAACAAAACATTATTTTTTGTTAACAGAATTGCCTCGCGAATGCAGCTGCATCGATATCAATATCTACCAATTTAATGGCGAAAAGCGTCGTCATCCAAACGACAGGCAACGTGAGCGGCAGCGGCGGCAGTCGCTCTGACCCGCTGCTGCCGCGCAAAGCATCGTACACGCGCAGCCTCTCCCACGCCGACGACGAGCTCAAAAGCTTCCGGTCGTGGCTGCGCTGGATGTGTGTCGACCAGTCCGACTCCTGGCACGCGGCTGTCTCCTGGACCCTCTTCCTCGTCCTCGGCGTCTTCGTGCCCACGGCCGCGCACTTCGTCCTCTCCTACTCCCCTTCGCACCGCGCGTACGATGCTGTCGTCCAGCTCGCCCTCACCTGCGCCTCCGTCCTCTCCTACCTCTGTCTCTCCGCCTTCGTCCGCCGATATGGCCTCCGACGTTTCCTCTTCTTGGACAAGCTCGTCAAGGAGAGCGAGCAGGTGCGCATGGGTTACATGGCCCAGCTGAACCGCTCCTTCCGACTGCTCTCCCTCTTCGTCATGCCGTGCTTCGCAGGGGAGGTCGCGTACAAGGTCTGGTGGTACTGCACCGGCTCGGAGCGCGTGCCCTTCACAATTATGGGCAGCGCGGCGCTGGTGGACGTGCTCGCCTGCGCTCTGGAGATGGCCAGTTGGATCTACCGCATGGCCATATTCTTCTTCCTGTGCGTCCTGTTCAGGCTGGTATGCTATTTGCAGATCCTGAGGCTGCAGGACTTCGCGGCCCTGTTCGGTGCAGAAGGGTCGGGATCGAACGTGGCGGGCATGCTGAAAGAGCACGTCCGGATAAGAAGACACCTGAAGATCATAAGCCACAGGTTCCGGAGCTTCTTCGTCTCGTGTCTCGTCCTGGTCACGGCCAGCCAATTCGCCTCCCTCTTGCTCACCACCCGCCCAGGCGCCGTCGTGAACCTGTTCACCGCCGGAGAGCTGGCTGTCAGTAGTGTCATCATTCATGCATACAAGTAACATTATTAAGATTGTATATTTATGTATATTTAATTTATTCTTCCTTCTTGTTGCTTGCAGTTGTCCTCTATCGTACTAGTGGCTGGACTACTAATGTGCTTGCGTACGGCGGCAAAGATCACGCACAAAGCACAAGCAATCACTAGCCATGCCGCGACATGGCACATTTGTGCGACGATCGAGTCGTTTGATGTCAGCCCTGAGGACCCTGTCGAGACGCCTGATGCTGATCACCATTCCAACAATTCTGGCGATGAATCTGATGAGGACGAGGGTAAAGATGACGATGACTTCGATATCAAGAAGTTGGTGTCCTCTAACATTAACACCATCTCCTTTCAAAAGAGACAAGCACTAGGTAACTGTCTCAATATCACAAGATACATACAACTGATAGAAATAAACTCGTGAATATTTTCACTATATATCTACTATTTTTTTATATATATGTTATGATATACATATATGTTAATTATGTTTCTTCTTTTTTGTTTTGTTTTGTTTTTTTTCCTCCCAAAAGTGACGTATCTGGAGAACAACAAAGCGGGGATCACAATTTTCGGATTTGTGGTAGATCGTACATGGCTCCATGCTCTTTTCATGATTCAGTTCTCTCTCGTCATGTGGTTGTTGGGAAAAACCGTTGGAATATCTTAATTGTTAACGGTCTGCTATAATGCTCTAATTTGAACATAACCTCTTCAATCCCAATTTGTAGAAACAGAGGAAATATACGGTATATGCATGATGTGAATTGTTTTTCTAATACAAATTAAGAACTTATATTGTGTTGTATCCTACATAAATTATCAAAGTGCTTCTCTTTCAAAATATTGGCACTGTTACTTGACGAATGTCATAAAAATATAGTTAAATTAACTACCAGCTGACAGTTACCAAGTTCAACCCAAAGGCCCGTTTGGTAAAAACGTCTGGATTATTCTACCAAGTTCAGCCTAAATTTGGATGGGGAATAAGAGAAAAATAACGAGTTATTTCTAAAATTTTGCCAAACATACTTTAGAATAGAATTGATTTAGTCAACATCTCAATTTTTTAAAATTATCTCAATATTCATAAAAACCATTATCCATATTTCACAAAATTAAATTAAATTTATTTTTAAAAGATTCAGAAACACAATTATGATTAAAATATGCTTACTTATTGGAATACACGTGAACATATTTTGATAATGTTCTTTTCGGATAGAAAATAATAGCATTGTGGATAGAGTCATAGTTAGCTGCATCAGAAATTTGGGACCGTATATCCTTGAGGATAAAGTTCTTTATCTATAGCAGTGTTGTGCGATCTCTATTGCTGCTGCTTCATTGAAGTACTTATTACCGCTAACAGCTAAAGGCATCTCGACTATGGAGGTTAGGGTAGCTAAAGCATCGGCTTAACTTAGTATTCTCAATTCAAACAACCCTTTAATCCACATAATTAGCATGGTTGACATATTGCTAATCCACCTAGATCAGTCCTTGTTTCCCCCAAGAATACAATTATCTATTGTACACCTTTGCTCCTAAATTTAAAATTGTGTGGGATTCATGTGCTGCAAAATTTTGGTGTTCGGTTAAAACAGTAATTATAATAATTATAGTATCAGTGCTGCAAAAGTTGAGTGTTCAGTTAAAACAGTAAGATAGTATCATAATTCTACCCTTATTCTTGAATCAAACAGGGTCAAAAGGATCCTACCGGTAACCCTATACACCGAGCCTCCGAGCAAGTCCCAAAAGCATGGATCCTGTCAATCTTAACATTGCCATCACCCTTCAATGCAAACGATCTACCAATAAGTCGTTCCCACAAGCTATGATAAAAAGCACCCCTGAATATGCATTTTCTCCATAGTTTGTTATCTATACAAAGTTCAAATAGCAAATCCCCCACTAACTGATAGCACCGTAGCATATCAAATATTAAAATATCCATGCATTTAATAAATTGGTAAGAAAAAAAAATACAAGCTATAGTGAATAACAAGACCGAGAATGTGCACTGGTCAAATCTCAACCGAGTATATTAGGTATCTGAATGGAACTCTTTAGCCATGACATATTACTTAATGATAATATTCTTTCCCTGCTTTTGATAGGCACCAAAGAATGATGCAAATTAGCAAATACACTGAAGTATTTCCAACCCTTTACATTGGTGAGCAATTCTATACAGTAAATTATGCTCAAAACTTACCTATCCAAGGCTGTACAATGATTCCTTCTAATGGCAGTGGTTGAAAGCCAAGAAGATTGGCAAGGCTAGTCAGCCAAACAAAGTTTAGCCAGTCGGACCAACAGATGATGCACAGATGATGGAATTTTCAAAAACTTTTCTCGTTAGATTTATAATCTCAAGCTAAGCAGCAAGTACAAGAACTTTGATAGTTCCCTGACTGTTGGCTGTCAACATTGTAGGGCTATCACTTTTCCAACAAACAGCACTAATGAAATACGATCCAGCATCATCTTCTGCATCATCCAGATCTGAGGAGCCAAATCTATGCCATGCAGCTGGTTTTGAAATGGCCTGCATTTAACCATGACCAAATATTAGCATTTAATAATTAAGCAATTGCACCTAGATGTAAATATGTTAAGCAGAAAACATATAGAATTTGAGACGTGTCAAGTGCCAGAAGCACCGTCTTAAAAGTTCTCTGACATACCTTATGGTAGACAAAAACTTCATTCGTTTCACTACCACAAGCAATGTACTCGCTGTTTACAGTTAATCCTACAAAATTTTTCTCATTGGTGTGCCCTTTAAATGTCCGCACCTGAGAAAATATTAGAGCATTGAGCAAAAGAGATAATTGAGTGTCTATGTTAGTGATGAAACATGGAACATGACTGACAGCGTAACAGAAACCCTCATCTCATCTCTGGAAACAAGCTGTTGATGACAAAACAGGAAAAATATTTAAAATCAAACACGGTTCATCTTTATCACAGCTACTGAAAGCATCTGTATCAATAAACAAGAGATCTGATCTAGATCACTTGAGATTTCTTCATTTTCCTTCTTTAGTTTCTCTCTAAAGTCAGCTTTTGAACAACTCAAAAATGTTGAACACAAGAACGGAAAAAAAATTGTAACAGTTATGTTGTGATAATTTACTTTAAAGTATTATAACGTAAGGTAAGTGCAGAAACCTTGCTTGCAAAACTGAGATTATGATAACTCATGAATTATGGAATCAGTAAGAAAAAGAAATTTCATAATGCATTACCGGGCAGTTATCCTTTACATCCCACAAGCGCAATGTACTATCTGTTGATGCAGATGCAAGCTCATTCGGAGATAAGAATTTTACATAAGAAACTGCTTTCCTGTGCCCTCTAAAAACATACAGAGGAGTACTAGTATTTCTCAAATCAAAGTAATGAATGTTATGGTCCGCAGAACCAACCTGAAGAAGAAAACATCAAAATATCACTAACAGGAAAATGAATGATTAATAATAGGAGATGGAATGAAACATACTGCCGAACGAAATTAAAATGGAATGTGACATACCGCAACATAGATACTAGACCCAGGATTGTATTTAACACAACAAATATTGGCTTTCATGTCAATATTTATCACACTGGCTTCTTGCTTCGTGCACCAAACTTTGACCTGTGTGTCCCAAGAATAATGAACCAAGTTATTGTCTTCTTCAACACAAGAAATATAAAGATAACTATAAGCCAGAATTCAGAGATGACACCACAACATAAACTGACAAGATGTTTTTTAGAACCCTGACTACGAAAGGCTAGTCATCATCGTCATATAATATATATATAGCAATTTATTATCTTTATATCTAGGCATCATAATGATATATATATGTATATATATATAAGCCTGAAGGATGTATATCAGTATGATAAACTACGATCAGTCTGCAACCATCAACGAAAAAAAAAATTTCAATTTATAAATTGATTTACAGTGATGAAAGAAATCAACAAGGAATTGATACAACAAATCAAACTACAACGAACTTCTTTTCCAATATAAAAAACTCCATTTCTATTCCTAATACGAGTGATGATTCAATTATTTAGTACACTTATCCTCCATGTCTCAAGCATATGTATTTTACAAATTATCACAAAGGCAAATACTTAAGAATGTCGTATGTGGAGAAAGGGTCTATCTGGAGAATATCATAGCTGTCGCAGAGAGGTTGATAGGCAACTGGAGGTGTTTGTAATTTTACAATTTCTTGATTGTACCTTGAGCATGTAACACATTCACTTCAAAACGGATGGCTTCTTTTGGTAACCATCCTTTTTTACTCTCAGAAAACAGGTACAACTTAAAAAAAGTGAAAGTGTAGAAAATGGAACCAGAAGGTCACAAACTCTCGTGACTAGTAAAAAACGAATGTGATGTACAATATTATCAATTTAGAATCCCTCTTATTGGGAAAACTGATAATATAGCTTTTCTACATAAGGCCATTGTAATATTAGAACTTATTAACTACAATAAAAAATTTATATAAGTTCATTATTAAGCCTTCGACAACTAACATTAACCATGAAACAAAACACTTAAAGATACAAACTCTGCATATGAAAGGTGGATACTTGACTATTAGATCAAGCCCATCTTTTGAATATGTACTATATAAGGCCATTGTAAAATTAGAACTTATAAATTACAATTCAAAATAGCCTTCATCAATTAGCATAAACCATAAAATAAAACACGTGGACAAACAAACTCCGCATATGAAAGGTGGATACTTGACTATTAGATCAAACCGTCTTTTGAAGATTTTCTATATAAGACCATTATAATATTAGAACTTATAAACCACAGTGAATGAATATAAGTTTGTAATGTATTAAGATCACATCAGTTAGGATAAACCTTTTTTCTTTTTTTTGGAAAGCAAGAGTTATCTATTTGAGTAGGAACCGGAAATGTCTGAATATAAAAATTCCAGGAGACTCAGAGGAGGGCCTTCCTCCCAAAAGACATCCTTAGATGATTGTCGGCCATAGTTTGCCAAAAAATCCACAGCCCTATTGGCTTCGCGATATATGTGTTTACATACTCTGCAGATGAACCTTGAAGCAAAACACTTGTATATATAAACTCTGCAGATGGAAATGTGGATACCTGACCATTAGCTGATGTAGAACAATAATTTTATTATGGGCCTTTTGCCCCACAGTATGTCTTTAGTATAGCCTATTAGTTTAGTTTAGGCCTTTAGTTAGTTTTCCTTTTATTATATTTCCATATCATGATTATATGGCGTGTTAGGAACTCTATACAAACCCCATAAGGTTGTATTAGAGTATATGTTTGGATGATTCAATATTTGCCTTTAGCATATTTCTTTCCTAAGTTTTGAAGGTTTGATTTAAGTATAGGAAGGAACAAAAAAGATAATTAAACTTTCTCAGAAACAAAAGAAAATAAAGATTGGATAGAAAATGAGTAATACACTAGGAAGTTGAAGGCATACTGGCAAGATATTTCTTGCCATTAGTGAGGGCAGTCACCTTGCAATCATCACTGCCTGAAACCAGCATTGATGGTTCAGTCCGTGAGAAGTCAACACTCCATGCTCTTTTTTCATGCTCTTCATATTCCATTATACTCTGGAAAGTAGAAATATACCATTCAGCCTCCGGAGAAAAGTGGGCCACTAGGATCACATACAAGCTTATATACTAACCAAGCAATAATTTTGGCAAAGATCGACAAGGCTACCTGCCGGGTGGTTACATCCCAAACTGTCACTATGCCTTCATAGTCACTACTAGCAATGATGTTTTTTGAGTACTTGTTCCAACTTAAGCAACTAAGTTTCGAACGGGTAGACATCTCCACGACTGGGCAATGCACATCTGATGGTTCATTTACAACCTGAACGAAAAACACATATACTTTGATAATGTTTGTGATGGGATGCTGTAAATGTTATTCAGAGGTTCAGTGATAAAGCTTACTGTAGAAAACTCGAAGACCTTGATGCGCTTGGATACCCCAGCAGTGGCGAATAACTCATCGTCACGGTCAAACTCAATGCTGTTGAAAAAAGGATGATTAGAGTACTCTTAAGTTAGATGAACAGGATGAAAGCAACACAATAACGAAGTGAGACTACAAGTGATATTGTCATTACACATTAACTATTCAACTTTCCATGGGTTGTGTAAACAAAATTGAGTACCATTAACAATGTATTCACAATGTCAACTTTACATTTCTACATGCCTTGAACTTTCTAGAAGAGAAATTTTATTCATAACAGAACTTGATTGATGCAAATGTAAAAATCCAGGTTGCAAATGACACATAGCTATTAGTAATAGCAGTTATTTATTTTTTAATTGACATTTGAAACAGGAATTTAAAGTTCGGATAAGAAATGAGCTGAAATGTGCATAACGGGTAAGCATAATAATTCAAAAAAGAAAGGTTAATAGTTGATCAAATATGGCATATGATAATATAAATTATTTGGGGGAGTCATGCTCCCACAAATCAGGGTTTGCAATACCAATGACAATTATTTCAGCCGGTAATATGCAATCATAAACAAGAGAATAAGCATATATCAGGTAATAAAAAAATGAAAGGCCAGCAGAAAAAGGAGAATAGAATATGACCTCTCAAAAAAAGGCACAGAATATGCTAATATGTGGCCACCTATCAGCTAATAAACTCATATATAGGGCCATGACCAATATGGCCGAGTCTTTTATAAGTTATTTTTACTTTTATTATCCCAGCATTGTATGGCACCGCATGACACAACATCATATTGTGTCATACCAGCTTGGAATGAACACAGACCGAAATTTCGAAGCCCAGTCCAGCACCATGCCAACCCTATTCAGCTTTTGTCTGAATGCGTTTATTTTTCCTTTCTTAATTAGAAGCAATATGTATATTTAGAAAAAAGAACTGGGACAAAATGATGGCCAAAAACATTCTCGTCTTTAATGAATATTATATTTTTTAACAAAAACAGGATGCCCAGAATTTGTAGTAATGTAAACCAAGGAGATTATTTTGGTGTCCCTATTTTTAATTCGAAACTATACCAAATTCTGTGTTTTGGCAAATGCTCTACTTTGACGCTCATTAAAAATGCAAAAAGAAAAATGCATAACCGTAAAAATCACCAAAGATGATAGCGAGATGCATATAAAATATGATGCCAGACAAGTACACACCTTGACACAATGTTTGCAGAATGAAACAGATCACCATGTCTAAGCTCCGCAATAACTCGCAACCGGCTGCACCCGATAAAATAAATTATAGTGAAGCACGAAGAAAAGGTTGAAGAGTGATACATGAATCTTGCACAACATAAACAAATTGTTCCACACCAAAGGGTTTTGATATTTCTAGAACCTGTATCGAGTAAAGGTTGTTAGCACAGATTGGAAATCCTCAAGACCCACGCTATAGCCTTCTCTACTTATGCCATTCCCATCTCTTTCTTCTTGTCTATGAAGTTGGCCGGTTCCAAGACGACGTTTTTGTAAGTAACATTCTTGTAGCTCGTTAAACTGCAAAACTAAACAAAAGAGAGTTCATACAAGAAAAATCAAAGAATGCATGCAACCGAAATCATCAAAAACAAATCTCTGTATTTACTAGATCTCACGCATTTCGTAGGAGATAGTATGATGGAAGATCTATCACGGCATATTGAAAACAGAGAAAATTCAAACCTCAAACAATTAAAATAAGTTACAATAAGGTCACATCAGGTCTATAGAGATTGTTTTCTACCATTCATTAAACCAACTAAGGGAACAAAATAAAGCATAGGCCTCATTTCCAACAAATCTGTACAATTACTTTTTTTAAAAGGTAAACATCCACATATTACTAGTTACCATGTATCTAAAAGGTATTGCCACCGAGTGTTTACCACAGCATACCAAAAAATTAGATGGAAAATGTAGTCTTCGAGTATTTAAGTAGGTCTAAACTGCCATTAAGCATACAAACTGGAGAAAAATGAACATGGGCCTCATTTCAAAATGGTAGTACATGAGAAAATGTGTCAGTCCACTAATAAATTCATACATAACAATAAGCCAAAGCATTATAGTGACACAGTTTATAGCATTGTAAATTTTCTTCAGCGTTATAACATAGTGACAACAATGTTTAGCATCAGCTGAAAAAAGATGAAAATTTAAAGCGGCAGAAATCTTACACTTGATGACCAGATATTACTAATATGACCACATATGACAAATGAATATGGAAAGCAGCAACTGACAGTGTGTTCCATATGAAACCAAAGATACCATTCAAACTATTTAAGATATTTTCACAAAATACATGTTCCAATAATGGTTAGATAATTTTTTTTAACACTTAACTCATGGGTCATACTTTCCAAGGATAGTAAAAGATAAGTTAAAACCTGATGAAATTGAGATGCTACCTATGCAATTGATTTGACAAAACTCTGACAATTCAGTACTATAGTTGTCATATTGAGCACAATCCAAGATATAGGATTTCATTCTTATATTCCTAGTTACCACGTTCATCAACTCCGATAAGCTCCCTCAAAGGCCGATCTTCTAACAACAGGTAAGATTAATAATTGCAGCAATGAAAGTAAGGGAAATGTATCTGAATAATAACTTTCATCACAAAACTATTCCATACAGTTTCCCCTTTATTTGACAAACCCTTCTACAATGACGACAAGAAAAGTTTTGCCTATATAAAAAATGATAAACATAAGATTTGTTTTATTAAAAAAGAACACAACAATTACTAGTTGATTCATTGATCTGGCCTATTAATCAATATTAGTTTCAGTTTGTCCATGCTTTGCATGGTAGAAACATGAAACAAGAAACTGCATAAAAACAGAATAAAACTAATTGAACATCAATCTAACTGATGAAAGTTGCATGGATAAGAAAAGGAAGAAATAAAAAATAATGATAAAAAGGAAAAGTTCAAGGTGGATTAAGAATAATGACCTGGGCATGGACTCGCCTCTTTCTGGCTACAACTCGTCCTGACTGAATAAGAGAATTTGTTGTTTCTGAACCACTAAAAGCATCCTTGCTCTGGAATTCTTGATGACTTGATTGAGCTTTCATGTCAGCTTTCTTACCCTGTAAGTTCCCAGAGCATGCCCCAATTAGAGAACTCCTAGCATTTGAAACAAGGAGACTATTATGCTTGTCAGCTGAGGGCCATAGCTTTGATGAAATAGGATCATCCAAAAGCATGCGCAATTTCATTGAATATCTCTCTCTTGCTCGATAAAGTTCAACTCTGTGCTTCTCTACAGAGTTTATATCATCTTTGATATATTGTAAATCTCTCTGGACCTGTAGAGAATATTACAATTAATCAAACCTTTTATGTTAACTAAGAAATATACAAAGAGATAACCACTTCAAAGAAGAAATAACATACATGAGTAAATTTTTAGAGATAATCCTTCAATTTTGGTCTCAATACCTCTCTTGTCCTTTAACTTTTTTTTCTTGCACCTTTAATCCTTAACTTTATGTGTTTTACCTTTATCGGCTAAATTAAATGTATTTCCATTTTATTATTTGTATGCGTCCATATAGAAATTTCATATCATTATTACAATAAAATATGCCATGTTTGTTTCACGTCACAACAAATGAGGTTACTTCTTTTATCTGATGTTTGTCCTAGATACATGATTTATAGTCTCATTAAATGTGTTCGCGAGATCAACATGGCATTTTATTATTATGATGATGTAGAATGTCTATATGGACACACCCGATCAGCATAATGAAAAAAATTCATTATAGTTGATAAAAGGGCCACACAAGCAAAATACACAAAGTTGGAGGACTATTGATGCAAGAAATAAATTAGAGGACAAGGAAGATATTGAGACCAAATTTTGAGGACTATATGTGATACCCTAACATACATCAAGGAAAAATTTAAGTGTAACAAAAGGTCTACTTTGTAAAGTTTTATATTTTCAGGGCATAGACATCTTTTAAAAAGTTAGCTGGAAAGAAGGTCGGATGATTAAATTACCTCATTCAGCTCATCCATCTTTTTCTTCCTAAGGCAGTGTAAAAAATCGAGCAAAATCTGCATATTCATCTCAGCTTCCTGTTGCTCCATTTTCCGTTTTTTCTCAGAAAGCATAGATAACAGACCATCAAGCTCTCTTACTGACATTTCACATCCCTGTCAACACTAAAGAGAATAACCTAAGAACATATGATAAATATGTACATTCTAGGTTGAAGAAAACAGGACAGAAATTAGACAACTACAAGAACCATAGATGATTGCAACAAAGAACATCTACTTGTAAAGGAATGAAAGGATTTACCCAAAAAAGAGTATAAAGGAGATTAAGCATATTGGAACTAACAATTAATACCACAGTATAACACTATCAATTTATCAAGTGTTGCCCTAGAGCAGAACCATTCATGAAAAGAATGTTGAATACCTATCATAATACTTTGACACCCAAGACTATGAGGTCATTTGTAATTCATGCATGCAGTGCCTTTCAAACTAAATCTTCTTTATACTAAATTGCAAGAACTAATTCCCATTACCTGCAATTCTAATGAAATAGGAAAACAAACCTTGCAAAAGATATATCTGCAAAAAAATATATATTTATAACTTAAAATTGCATAAGCTAACACAACAAAGAAATGTTTCCACAGAAAACAAAGATAATAAAGAAAAAAATGGACATCAGCATTCATTAAGTATTTTCTGGGTAAAGGGAGGAGCATGAATTGTAACCTTCATCAATATAGTTCTCTTTGGGCTCTTTAACCCTCACAATTTTAAAATGTGTCTCAAAAGCCCAAAGACGTTCATTTATATATCCATCATCTCTCCCATATTTTGCCAATATGAGATCTTGCTAAGGTAGCACACTTGCAACCCCCTAGAATTGAGTTAATACCCATAAGAGTTTGAAATTGGTTTAAAATAGGTCAAACCATGTGGCCATTGCACGCTCATCAAAACCATTTCAAAATCATGCAGGCCAGAGATCCGAAAGCGAATAACATTGATTATGGTTAGGTTGTTATAGGCATATACAATCTTCACCCTCCTTCAGGGAGACTGAGAGAGCAACTTACCTATGGCACCAAGGTTTTCCCTCCATAAGGTAATTGATAACAAAAGATCTGATACATTAATCTTTTTTTTCGGTCTAGACCCACCGGTGTCCAGGGCTACTAGCACCCGACTAATCCGGTGTTCGGACGGGAGCGGTAAAGGTTAAATCCTGGCCAAATTGGGGACTCCAGGGCTCGAACTCGGGGCTACTAGCTCCCGGTCCCTCAACCCGAGGCACAGACCCGCTGACCATCTGTGCCAACCAACTTGGTTATCTGATACATTAATCTTTGTCTCCAAGCATCCCCTTACTTTATTTCCAGTAAGGAATCCTTGTAATATTTCGTACCATATCATGAATATGAAGATAGGACAAGAGGGTTAAGATGCTTGGCAAAATCAGTTGAATTGTAAAATCAAGGCAGCCATGATTAGGTTTTACTGTTTACAATAGAATAATTCTAGACATCCATTTTGCGCACCAAACCATTAAAGTACAATGACACTAATATCCTGACACAGAAACAAGGGCCATAATTTCATCTTCCTCTACTGGAATTCGACTCAAATTAGTACCTAAAAGAAAAGTCCTTTTCTCATAAGATTTCTCAAATCAGTTAATAACATGAGATTGTTTGCCATAAAAATTGTCTAAAGAATAACAAGAATTCTCCCTCAAACAAGAATAATAAGAATTCAGGAAAGAATAGAATGACAACTTACATAATACACAGAGAGGAGATTTAGCAATAGTTTATATTCTGACAACTTATCGACTTAAATCTATGAATTTTTGTCAAATCTAAACCAACAAAATGTAGTTTTAACATTTTCAGTATTATAAAGTGAGGCGCCAACATGATAGAAAACTTTATAAGTTTTTATCTACATTACCTTAGCACAAGCTAGCTACATAAATATTGATATTTCAATTTCATACAACAAAGAGCTAATGTCCCTAGACCAAAAGCCAGAGAATTATTAGTGCATATCAATGAACTAAAATGTTGTAAGCTACTCCAACACTTTTGTGTCTGCTAAAAAAAACAAATAAAACTACTGTGCTTTAGTACATTTAACGAAAGAAGTCTTGACCTGTTGTAGTGCCACACGAAGATGCTCAATAGGTGATGCGGTCTTTGCAACTTGACGAGAAGATTGCTTTTTCACTAGCTGCACATACAGAAGTAATAGATTAGATTTTATAAGATGCAATAAGAATGCTTATTGTCTATAATTCAAGATCAGAAAACAAACGGTAACAGTGAATAAAGATTTTTTTTTTTCTGAAAGGTGAATAAAGATATTATTCTTTTCCTACTCTTTGTTTCTGGCTTTCTAGACTTGGAACAGCTACTTCCTAATGAAAATCAGTACCACACGCCCCCACTCCAACAAGATTTCTCCATGAGCAGTTGTAAAACTTAAATAGTAACTTTGATGGTAGATAAACATGTAACAATTCCATCCATTTGGTTTTCCAATTTTCTGTATAAGCTAAATAGTACCTTCAATTTTCAGGCTAACACTTTCAAAAAAGAATCTCAGGCATCACCCTCGAAAAAAATGATTAAAACAACAAAAAATTCTTGAAATAAAACAAATTACAATACCAAAGAACGTGTCATGGTCATTTTGGTACACTTTCTGCCATAGAAATTACTATCCTTATGCATGCAGATTAGAATTATGTTGCAGTAAAACATTAAACTTGGAGATGAATATTTAGTTTCAAGTTCTTTCGAAAAAAAAAATGTCAAGTCAAGCTATAGTGAGACCAGGGGAGGAAGTTCTGGAATCAGATGCTTGTATATTGTTGAATATGTATGTTTTCACTAAATATTAGCGTGAAACAAGTGCCTAAAGTTGATATTTATAGCTACATTAGCAAACTTATTCTATAAATTTATGTGAATAAATTAGAAGCAATAGAAAAAACAATCATTACCCACGCAGGCTTCCAAGTATATGAAAATTGATGGTTCAAAGCACTATGGGGTTCTGATGAAGAGCACGTAAATCCACGAAAAATAAATTTGTAAAGAATAGCTCGAATATGGTGCTTCATTTGAAGCCTATTGCCTAGTTATAGATTTCTGCAAACCAAATGTAAATAAACTATAAGGTAAAAAATAAACAAACTATGACTCATAAAGCCTTAATAACCACAGCTACTAGGACACCTACATTGACCAAACAATATTCCTTTTCTTTGTCCAAGGATGTAGGTGTGAGTAATTTTCAAATTGGGTACCACATCTTTACATAAGATCTCAAGTTGATACCCTAACTTCATTTTGTAACTAATTGATACTCCAACTATATAATCATTTCAAAATTGGTCCCCTTTGCATATTATAATATATTTTTGTTGATGTGGCAACCACATCATGTGTTTTAATGAATAATTTATTAAGATCATAACTAAATCAGCTGAAATATAAATTAATATCTCCAACTTAAAAGGATTACAGACATAAAAAAATAATAAATAATTGTTGAAGATAAAGTTTTTATATAAATATTTTTTTAAGTTAGAGTGATTTTCTTGCGTGTGGTTGATGTGACTATCACAAAAAAAATTGTTTTGTGATAGCCACATCAACCACACGCAAGAAAATAATTATTATAAAAAAGTTTATTTTTGGCAACTATTTATCATTTTTTTTGTCTATAATCCTTTTAAGTTGGAGGTATTAATTTATATTTCAACTAATTTGGTTATGATTTTAATAAATTATTCATTAAAACACATTATATGGTTGTCACATCAGCAAAAATATATTGTAATATGCAAAGGAGACCAATTCTGAAATGATTATATAGTTGGAGTATCAATCCGTTACAAAATGAAGTTAGGGTATCAACCTGGGATCTTATGCAAAGATGGGGTACCAAATTTGAAAATTACTCACACCTACATCCTTGGACAAAGAAAAGAATATTGTTCGGTCAATAAGTTAACTGCTGCTTTTCTTTATTGAAGAATTTTTTTATGGGGAAAAAAGATGATGAACCAAGATGCTCCCATCTCTTAAGGATAAGCTGCATAAATATATGGTTAGGTTCCATTTGTATACTTGGTGGAATTTGGCATATCTTAACCAAACCTTAACTAGGGAAGTAGGGAAATGGGGCAGCAGCACCCGACACTCCCTTCAGCCACCAATGAGTTCACGGATTGTTCTAAAAATTTTATCACTTTCTCAAGCTTCATTCACATTATTAATCATGGCTATATCATTTGTTTGGTAAATGTTATATATTCTTTTCTTAATTCAAAAAACTTGATTCACATATGAGGCATAATATAAGGATATAAAATTGCTGTATTACATTGTTGCCTCTTAAGTATTGGAAACTAGAAGAAATCATGAAGTTGCTTCACAAAACTATTTAACTGTCACTCTTCCCCATCAGGAATACTATTAAAGTTGGTTAAAGGAGAGCAGGAATCTATGAGTCTGCCATCGCTACAGAATATAAGAAGACTATTGTACTTGCAAAGAGACATTTTCTGGAAACTCCAACTGTATGACACTGTAGTAACTACAACCTCAATTCTTAAGCAAGTAAACTTGCATCCTCAGAGCACAATATTACATTTGAGCTCTACATCTGCAGAGCACAGCATACATTTGACTAACTTTGCGGCCAAATTACTAATATTCCATGTTTTAACCATAGCTAAGGTATGCATGGTTTCCGTTAAGGCATGCTTAGGTTGATTTTGAAGCAGAAAAGGAATACCCTGGAGTGTTTCTAATACAAAAAAAAAAGCGTGTCGGAAGCCAAAGAAACTATCAGTTCTTCTTCAATGAACACTCCTCAAGCAAAATTAACTTAAGAAATAAACAATTAACCTAAGAAATAACTGAGACACCGAGCAGATCCAGGCGAAGTGAGACGGCATGCAGGAGGAACGAAATTAACCTTGTTGAGGAGGAAATTTGGGAAGAGTTGGTTCTTGGTCAGGTAATTCCCGCAGCAAGGGCAGTCGCTCTTGTTGTTGAGGTGGGTAACGATGCACATGTAGCAGAAGCTGTGCCCGCAGGCCGTCAAGAACGCGTCCTTGATCACCGCCATGCATATGGGGCACAGAAGGTCCTTATCCCGCTCCGCAGCCGCAGCCGCAGCCGACGACGAGGCCGCCGCTGCGGCGGTGACCTCCGCATCGTCATCCTCCTCTCCTTCCGCGGCTCCGGCCGCCGCCNCCCGCCGCATCAGTGGTTTCGGAGGAGGAGACGAGGGCCGGGCGAGCGGTGGCGGCGGCGTTGGAGGCCGTGCCGCCTGCCTCGGCCTTGACCACCGAAGGCACGAGAGCCCCCGCAGAGGAGTCGCCCATGGTTTCGTTGTTGGAGGGATTTGGGAATTGGGAATTGGGATCGGAGGAGGAGGAGGAGGAGGAGGAGGAGGGATTTGTCTGGTTGTGCTGTAATGTAATAAAAGGTGGGCGTTTCCTTTTTTTAGGTGGATATGAACATATACATGGGCAGGAAAGGAACACGTAGTGGCGGTTGGCGTTTAAAAGCGGAAGGAGGAGCTCTCTCTCTCTATATATATATATATCCCTTTGTGCTATCTTATCTATCTGTTGACACTTGTATGCATAATTCACTTGAGAGTTGAGAGAGAAAGAGAGAGGGAGGGAGAGGAGAGGAGAGGAGAGGAGAGGAGAGTGGTGTTTGCGAAGTGTGGGGTGGTCGTATATGGCATGCAAAATAGAAGAAAGGAATCGTGTGGCGTTTGGGGGTGTTCGGAGAAGGGAGAAAGGAGTGGATGGTGGCTAACTGTGCAAATTTTTTACTTATCAAGGCCAAAAAAGGAGAAGTCGTCTAACTTGCGATGTTTGCTGATATTTTTTTCATAAGGTGGCCTAGAATTTTGGAACTATATTTAGGAAAATATGCATAGATTTTTTTTTCCTTTTTTGACAAAAGTGCCCTAAAATTTTGGGATGGAATCATTTGAGGTATCAAAAGTTATAAATAGTTTCAAACATGAGAGCCCCAATAAACTTTTCTTTGGAGGTTATTCTTGGGCAGAAAATGAGAGAACGGAGGAGTTCGAAGACTCACTACGACCGGAGATGAAGCTTGAGCAATTTAAAATGAAGATATGAACACTGAAGGCAATTTATTCCGGCAATGATAGGTTTGATGTTGTAGTTTGATATAGTTAGGATGGATATTGTTTAAATTATTTATGAATTAAAAATTTTATAAAATACGAGGATTGATGGAAGTCCATTATTAGGGAGGAACAAAAGAAATATAATAAAAGAAAATTATTGATATATAAAATACATGTTATGTTTGAATAATTTTGAGCATTGCTCTAAAATTTTGCTTGAGGACAAGCAAATCTTTAAGTTTAAAGGAGTTTAATGTATGCTAAATTAGTCATATTTTTCATAGTATATTTAATCTAAATTTCATCAAATTCATTATCACATGCATTATTTTGTTTATCATTTCACTTCATTTTAATTTTTGAAATTAGAGTCTATATAATATTATGTATTTTCATATCTAGAGCATTTGATAGCGCGACGAAGAAAGATCATAATAATTTTGAGTGAATTTGAATGCCAAAATAATTAAAAATTAGTTTTCACAATCGTGATGGACATTTCACGTCCGTGAGCGCATGCTGCAATTACGGAAGAAACTTGATGCCCTGAAACTGTTTTCATGCCATGAAATCGATGATGAATGACGGAATCATGACCTACATATTTCACGCTCATGCTAAACATGATGGCCCGTGAAGGCAATTTTACAGTCGTTAGTGTGTCCAAGACAGAATACATCAATAATCATCATGGACCGTGAAGGCATTAACACAATCATAAGCGAACCAGATGATGGATGACGATACAAATGAGGACGACATTCGGTCACGATCGAGAAAACAATCACGGGTCATGAACATCTTGACGATGAAAGAAATTTCAGTCACAAACATGACATCTAGGTCGTGGGTCATGAAGAGGTTGAAGACAGAACGCAGTCACGGTCATGAAACCAATTTCAAGTGTTGTGAAGTTGCGCCGCTTTAGAAAATAATTATGATCACGGGTCGTGAAAAACATTACGAGATAAAGTAAACTTTCATTTTAAACTCATTTAATCTTATCTTTTGGAGATTTTGACTCGAGATTAAGTTAAATTTGATGGAAAATGAAGCTTGACATGTTAGAACTCTTCGTACCTGATGAACCCCATTGAAAATCTATAAATAAACTCTCAAGACCTCATCTTGAGGGCTATACTTCAAGCTTGGGAGTGCCTAATGTTACTATAGAAGATGGAGTGTTGCACAACATATTTTTGAAGGGCGATCTTCAAGGTGTTATAATTCTAAATCGATTGTAATCTCCTTTCTCTTCGATTCGAAGGATAAACTCATATATGTATTGTTAATTTATTTTCATGGAGAAGTTTTAGTGTAAGGGAAAATATGTGGACCCTTGTTTTTAATGAAATTTAGTTTGTCAAATTTCTTATGCGTGTGAATTTTGTGTTTAATGTCTTTTCATATTTTTTTTTATATTTTGATATTTTGTTGGCATCTCGGATAGGAATATTGAGTTTTTATTTCTCTTGATTTCTGAAATTGAACCTTGAAAGTTTTATTCAAAAAATTGCATACTGATGTGTGGTGTCTAGTGTTCAATCAAAATCAATTCATGTACAAATATTCGAATAGAGGTGTGATAGTGTATAAGATGAGTAATGACAAATAATAAATGCAATGATATGAAAAACTCTGGAGTTAGTATGCTTCGGGATGTTGATGGTCGAGAATGTGTATAGCTATGATTTTTGTAATGTAAGGTATGGAGTAAGTGATGTAATGAGAAGGTATATATCCAGACACTATGAAGCAATAAAATAATATGTTTTCTTCCTATGCAGTTTGTTGAATTATGTATGAATATGAAGTATGATGATCAAGTTTTAAATCTTTAGCTTCCTCAAATTTGCAAGTGCACAGGTCGAGTAGCTAATCTCGGTATCGTATCCACAATGAATTGAAGTTAAGAACTAATCTAACATAATTAACTAACTGAAAAAAGAACTAACTAAAACAGAAGACTAATAACTAAATTATAAATTGAAAACTAACAATCAAGAGTTTCAGGTTTTTAATTAATAGTTACAGAAATTAGATTTCAACATAGAATGATAACTATTTTTGGTATTTGGGTTTAAAGAAAAGGACTAAAACTAATTAAAAGGGTAATAAGATTGATAAATACAGTTAAGAAATGATCTCGTAGGGATTGATTTCATCTAAATAATAATCTGAAACACTTCTGAAACTCTCAAAATTCAACTTCAATCAAGATATTTTTAAACCAGTTTAATGTGTTTTCAAGAGCATTGACAATATTGGTAAAGTTTCTCAACAATGCAATTAAATCAAATCGAGCACTCACTGAAACTCACATGGATAACTATATCTCAACCTCTCGGTTAAAATTGAATTGCAGAAATTCGAAATAAATCCCTCAAATCAAACGTCAAAAATCAACTCATAGGCATCCATGCAGTTTCAAGAGAAATATATCAACTCGCATCAGAAATTTCATTGCAGCACAAAAGATACATAGCCCTTTATTTCAAAAGTTGGTTTATGATTATTGTTCTCTCAAATGATAATCTGCATAAAAGAGGCTAGATTACTTAGCATTCAAATACTTCTGCATCTAAACCAATTGAAGAAATCAGTTATCATATTACACAAAAACCAGAAATCAAAACAACATAAAATTTGAGTAAAAATATATTATAATATATTTTGTTATCATTTCGTATTCAGTTAGGGCTGGAAATAAGTCAGGTCGTTCGTGAGCGGCTCGTGGCTTGGACTATTTTGAGTCTTGCTCGGCTCATCTTTTTAGATAAATAAGTCAGGCTCAAAATTAAGATTTAGCCTTTTTATTTAAACAAGTTTGACTCGTCTATATTAGACCTACCTTGTTAGCTTATAAGAGTCAACTTATATATTAATATATATAAAGCTTAAAAAGTGTTTTAAGCATATGAGCCAAAATTATTAGCAATTTTGATTCAAAAAAATCAAATGTGATGTCGGAAAGAGGACAATAAGTCACTTTTATTCAAAATTATTATTAATTTTAGTGCGTTAGATATGTATAATGCTAAAGTGCATAATATATTTTTTATATTATAAATATAATTTAAATTATAATTTAAAATATATTTGTTAACTAATAAAAATGGCTTAGTAAGCCATTAAGTTAGGTCAGGCTTCTTGAATTTAATAAATAATCCAGACCAAACTTAATTTGTAAGTCTATTATAGACATTTGGCCTACCTCGTTTACTAATTTTTTTAAATAGGCAGTTGGTCTAGCTCGGCTCGGCTCGTGTCCACCCCTACATCCAACATTACAGCATAAACTCAGTTCAGACAAACAACTATGTAAATGAAATTGATATTGCGTTAGAAATAATTGGTTCCATAGTTTCCATATTACATTCAACTTATACCATCCCTAAGAGATAAGAGAATTAGTTACACATTTCATAATCAAACATTACATAAGTAAAGATGTTCTGCATACAAATACATGATTCAAGATATGAAATGAAAAAGTAGGATTCAAAATTGCAAACTGCAGCTCCTCAACAATAGCTACTCTTCTTCTCCGTCACTAGGATTTCTCCAAAGCATATGGAAATCCACTTCCACCTTGATTCCAATGTGTGCAGCTTCTCGATCCAAACCCTCTTCTTTCATCTTGATTTTTCCACAAGTCCCTTCAGAAAAAGAATCTTCTTTTCCAGCTTCAAAAAGATAAAAAGGTGGACAGATGGTGGCTCTCATCAGAAACAACCAAAAAGTGATCTGATAGCTTTCTAACATATCCTGTACTAGAATAAAAATAGCAGACAACATTACATGCATTAATTTCTAATGAACAATTAAATCAGATGTGCTCTCATAGAGTGGTTTAATAAAAAGGGCTAGGTCAATAAACAAATGATGGGCCAAAATAAGATAAAGAGAGCTGAAAAATTATCTATCATGTATATATGTTGGTATAAATCTCTGCACATGAACTATGCAAGCAATTAGGGAAAATGAAGTGATAAATATAAGAAAATATGCATTGGACTGAAAGTGAGCAGAAAATTAGAGTGTACAAATTCATCTATATAAAATTCACTTACAAACTCTTTCAAACTTAGACTTTTGCTTGTCCTCAAGTAAATCGATTCAGAAATTAAGGATTGTTTGATTGAATCATTAAAGCCAACACTATAGGATCCTTAAGTTGCATTAACTCAATTATGTGCGCAACAATTTCAACACCTCATTCAAAACTTGTCAACCCAATTCTAGCTAGAGTCCACTGAAGCATAAGGCAAATTAAGCTATAATGGTGTACTCATATTGATTTCCTCATATTTCAAGTTTTTTTTGTTCCTACACAAGGGTTGAATTTCTCAAAAAGATAAAAAGGTGGCAGATGGTAGCTCTCATCAGAAACAACCAAAAAGTGGTATGATAGCTTTCCAACAGATCCTGTAGTAGAATAAAAACAGAAGACAACATTACATGCATTAATTTCTAATGAACAATTAAATCATATGTGCTATCATATAGTGGTTTAATAAAAAGGGCTAGGTAAAAAAAATGATGGGCCAAAATAAGATAAAGAGAGCTGAAAAATTATCTATCATGCATATATTTTGGTATAAAGTTCTATACATGAAGTATGCAAGCAATTAGGGAAAAATGAAGTGATAAACATAAAATAAAATATACATTTGAGCTGAAAGTGAGCAAAAAATTAGAGTATACAAAATCATCTATATAAAATCACTTACAAACTCTCTCAAACTTAGACTTTTACTTGTCCTCAAGTAAATCAATTCAGAAATTAAGGACTGTTTGATTGAATCATTAAAGATCACACTATAGGATCCTTAAGTTGCATTAGCTCAATTATGTGTCCAACAGTTTCATAACCTCATTCAGAACTTGCCAACCCAATTCTAGCTAGAGTCCACTAAAGCATAAGGCAAATTAAGTTATAATGTTGTACTCATATTGATTTCCTCATATTTCAAGTTTTTTTGGGTTCCTACTCAAGGGTTGAATTTCTCAATCACTTGGCAAACAGTTGAAATCATATAAACAGAAATACCCTAACTTTTATTCATTATACAAGTAAGCAAGGACTAGCCTTGATTTTTATTAATGTTGATCAATAGGATAAAGATTCTGATGTTATTCAGGAGAGTAGTCTTTTTCTTTTCTTTTCTGCTTCTCTCTTTTTTCCAATTTTTTTTTCATACTAGACTCTCTTTATTTATGCATGCATGCAATGCAAAATGCAATTGTTCTTTCCTTGTTTATCAAGTGAGCAATAGTTCAAACATGAGTATTCACTTGAGGCACCTTAATCTAATTGGTCATATTTTTTTTCAAGACAGTCGACTAAGCTTTGATCTCTAACTAGATATATTCTTTTTCTTACCAACCTTAGATATTGAACTATGTAGCCTACAAAAAGAAACTAATACCGCTTAATTCAACATTAAGAATCCTGAATGATATTTCAATAAAGCATAAGTCTAACAGCTAAAGTCATTGGTATTGGAGGGCATTAGCTATCATATAGATAAATTCTAAACTAAACACACATGCAATATATTAACATATGTATGATGCAATTAGATATATACAAAAATTGAAAATTGAAAAGAGAAATTTAAATTTTTTGATGAAATTTGATATATATACATATGGAATGCAATTGATGCAATGAGATTGAAGAATTGATGCAAAACAATTAAAGATGAGAGAAAACCTCACACACACACACACACACACACACACACACACACACACACACACACA
>LTAE01000445.1:0-44905 GCA_001647135.1 Pontederia paniculata | reverse complement strand
GGCTCCAAGATAACATTAGTAGTCGAGGTTTCTTCATAGTTCCTTGAACTAGCTATAGGAATGTATGCGATGTTAGGCTATGGGATGTCAATTGAGGGCGTCATGAAATCAGGTAATTATGCAATGGGGGCTTCTACTCGTTCCATATTTACTTTAGGAGTTGCTTGATCAGTAGATCAGTGGGTTGAACAACAATGTCTTCAGCAACTTGAGCAGCCACCAACGTTGCTTCAGTCTCAACATCAACAGTAGGCGTTATTTCAACCTCAACAACGACTACAGTCTCTTTAGCATCCTCTTGTGTAGGTATAGTTGCTGCTAGCTCAGGTTGGATTGAGGTGTCTGCTTCAGTTGGTACTCGCTGGTTCTCTTCCGGCGGTAGTGTTGCAACACTTTTGGTGGTTCCATATGCAGCTAGGGTTAGGGTTTTGTGGGAAATGATTTGTGTGATGGACTTGATAGATGTGAATGGAGGAAAGATAGTTTTGTAGATTTGAAATAGGGTTGAAATGAGAAGGGCAGAGGTGCGAAGAGGATGGAGAAAAATCATGAGCAGGAAACGTCAAGGAGAAAGGAAATAGGGTTACCTAAACTAGAAGCTTGCCAAAGAGGTTGGCCGGAGTTGCTGGTGAAAGGGGTTCCCTAAATCATCGGCAACATAACGGTTTGAGCACCAGAGCAGTGGGAGAGTGGTCTTAAGACTCCGCGAGCAAGACGAAGAGGGAAAATAATTGGGCCATAATGTTTTAAGGAGGAATTGGGTTGGGTAGTTCAACTCTACCATGTCTGGTTCAGGATTTTTCTCCGATTCAGCTTAAAATTTCTCGAAATTTGATCATTGGCTTACGTCCTTTTCTGCTCTTCTTCTCTCTAACACTTATTTGCTGATATTACTTCATTGCATGTCTTCAGACAATAGTCAACAACAAGGGTTCAAGCTCGAAAGCTAACCCTTTGCCTTCATTGCCTACACAGAATTATCAGATTAAGATTTCAAGCTTAAAATTGACCTTTTTTTCTCGAAAAGATGTTGAGTATAAAAAAATAAATGAAAGGGAATTCGGAATTAGAAAACTAATACTCCCCTCTCCATCAGTTAAGTTATAGCAGATACTGAATTATGGAATCCATTTTGTTGTGATTTAATTATGCATTTTAAACAATTTATGTGCCCTGATTTCTAATATTTTTGTTGTGAACTCAATTTCAGCTCCTCATTCCCACATCTGTACACAAACACAAATAAAAGAAAAAAAATAGTTAACTATAACATGGAGTGCATCCCAAAAAGCGCCTTTGTTTAATGTCCTAGGCTAGACATGGTTTACATTGAATTTCAAATCTAAATCCTTTGGGGATTGACAAATCCACATTCTCTTTTTCAGAAATTTTATCTCCAAGATTGTACAGTTTCAGTCTTTGACCATTAAACTTGAAGATTTCAGAATTATTGTTCTCTAGATCTACTGCCCCATGAGAGTATACTTTATGTATTTTGAAGGGGCCTGACCATCTAGCTTTCAGCTTTTCTGGGAAGAGTTTTAATCACTTGAATTAAAAAGTAGCACTAAGTCTCCTTCCTTGAAAGATCTTTTCATAATTCAGCTGACATTCCATCTTTTAGTGTCCTCCTTGTAAAACTCTGAGTTATGATATGCATCCAGCCTAATCTCATCCAACTCATTCAATTGTAGTAGTCTTTTATGCCCACATTTCTTAAGGTCATAATTTAATGTTTTCACAACTCAATAAGCCTTGTGTTCTACATCAATTGGTAGGTGGTATCTTTTTTCATAGACTAATTTGTAAGGAGTAGTACCAATTGGCTATTTATAGGTTGTCCTATAAGCCTATAGAGCATCACTGAGTTTCCTACTCCTATCTTTTCTTCTGATTGAGACTATTTTTTTTTCAAAATTGCTTTGATTTCTCGATTGGAAATTTCTACTTACCCATTTGTTTGAGAATGATAGGGTGTTGATACTATATGTCTAACCCTATATTTTCTCAGCAAACTCTCAAAACTCCTTTCAATGAAATGACTCCCATCATCATTGATAACTACTATAAATACTCCAAATCTTGGGAATATAATGTCCTTAAACATCTTGATAACTGATATGGGATCAACAACAATTGTGGGGATGACTTTAATTCATTTGGAGAGATAATCCACAACCAACAAGATATACTTGTTCCCATATGAGCTAGAAAATGGCTCCAAGTAGTCTATTCCCCATACATAAAAAAAATTCACTTCTAGGATGTCATGCTGAGGTAATTCATTCCTTCTTAATATGTTTCCTGATCTTTGGCAAGCATCACAAGCTTTGACAAATAGGAATGCATCCTTCAACAAAGATGGCCAATAGAAATCGGATTGGAGTATTTTAGCGGCTGTCTTGTAGGTCCCTCCATGTCCTCCATATGGTGAAGATGACGTTCTTGTATAATCTTCTTCATTTCAGCTTCTGGCACACATCTTTTGATAACTCTATCAGGGAATTTCTTAAACAACAGAGGGTCTCATCCCAGTAATAAGTCTTGATATCATAGAAGAACTTTTTCTTTTGTTGATAAGTGTATTCCTTAGGGACAACCTTACATGCCAAGTAGTTGACAATGTTAGCGTATAATGGATAATTTAGCTGCATTATTGAACAGAGATGATCATCAAGAAATGAATCATCTATAGGTAGAGATATTCTCAACTGATTTTCAGCTCTAAGTTGCAGCCTTGATAAATGATCAACAACTAGATTTTCACTGCATTTTTATCTCTGATGTCAAAATCAAATTCTTGCAATAGCAAAATCCACATAATATGCCTTGATTTTGCCTCTTTCTTGGAAATGATATGTCTCACTGCTTGATGATCTGTATAGACTATAACTTTAGCTCCAACCAAGTAGGATCTAAATTTGTCAAAGGCAAACACCACTACCAACAATTCTTTTTCTGTGGTAGCATAATTGATTTGGGCTTCATCTAATGTCCTGCTTGTATAGTATATTACAAGTAGCCTCTTATCCTTCCTCTGCTCTAGAACTGCACCCATAGCTTGATCACTAGCATCACACATGATTTCAAATGACAATGACCAATCTGGGGGGTTGAATGATGGGAGCTGAAATCAAAGCTTGTTCTAATGCGTTAAAGGATGATAACACTCTTCACTAAAATAGAATTCTGCTTCTTTGGACAACAACTTAGTTAAAGGTCTTGCAATGAGGGAAAAAATATTTAATGAACCTCTTGTAAGATCATGCATGTCCTAAAAAGCTTATGATTCTTTTGACATTAATTGGAGGTGACAATCTTTCTATAACTTCAATCTTAACTTTGTCCACTGCTATGCCTATGTTGAAAATCACATGGCCAAGCACAACTCCTTCTTGTACTATAAAATGACACTTCTCGTAGTCAAAATCATATTTATCTCTTGGCATCTCTTCAATACTTTAGTCATATTTTCTAAGCAGACCTCAAATGATTTGTCATATACTGAGAAACCATCCATTAAAACCTCCATGATATCCTCAATGAAATCTGAAAAGATGGACATCATACACCTTTTAAAGGTGCTTGGTGCATTACAAAGCCCAAATGGAATTCTCCTATAAGCAAATGTCCTATATGGACATATAAAAGTAGTTTTTTTCCTGATCTGATGGGTGTATAGGAATTTGCAAAAAGCCTAAAATTCCATCTAGATAGCAGAAATAAGAGTGAAATGTCAGTCTCTCTTACATCTAGTATATAAATGCGAGATGAAAATGATCCTTCCTTGTAGCCTTGTTCAGTTTTTTGAAATCTATGCACATCCTCTATCCAATAATTGTCTTGGTGGAGATCAACTCATTTGCCTCTAACTTCACAAATATTATTCCTCCCTTTTTTGGCACAACTTGAACATGACTGACCCATTGACTATCTGAAATTGGTTAAATGGTCCCTGCATCTAGAAGTTTTAAAATTTCCTTCTTAACTACTTCTTTCATGTTAGGGTTCAGTCTTCTTTGGCCTTCAATACTTAGTCTGAAATTTTCTTCCATAAGGAATATGTGCATACAAATAGATGGATGAATTCCTCTTTATCATCTAATGAGTAGTCAATCACTTTTCTCTACTTTTTTAGTTTATCTAGTAATTTGTCCATTTGGTCTTTGGTTAGGTTAGCATTTACTATCACAGGAAAGGTAGAGCTCTCTCCTAAGAATTCATATTTCAGCCTTGATGGCAACTCTTTCAGTTTTGATTTTGGTCTCAACTTCTTTATTTTCATCCGCTAGTATTTTCAATGTTGTCATAATAGGGTTGAAGTTCCAATTCTTCTTGGTTGACTTCTTCATGATTTTCTAGACACTTTTGATAAATTGATACTTCATCATTGTCATTAATTGATTCTTTATTTAGCAGACATTTTTCAAGGAGATATTTTATATTCATAACAACAACTATATGATCAACAATATAATCTAATTGGTCAGCTAGTAACTCTCCATGGTCTGCACTGCTAGGTTGATTCATGGCATGAGATAAATTGAATTCAATTATGTCTTCTCCTATTGGTAAAGTTAATCTTCCTTTCTTCACATCAATTATAGCTTCAGTTGTAGCTAAAAATGGTCTTTTAAGTATCATTAGAGTGTGGATCCTCATCTATGTCCAAAACAATAAAATCAACTGGAATATAGAATTTACCAACTTTGATTGGGATATCTTTTAGGATTCCATGAGGATACTTCATAGACCTATCAACCAATTGTAGTGACATATTTGTTGGTTTTAGTTTATCTACATCTAATTTTCTGCATAATGATAAGAGTATCAGGCTGATTAAGCTCCAAGATCACACAATATTTTATGGAATTTTCTGTTGCCAATCTCCAAAGGAATGAAAAGACTTTTTGGATCTTTGAGTTTTGGTGGTAGTTTATTTTTGCTGCCAATCACAGCACTTTCTTCTTCAACCAAAGTCACAAACTCATGTTCTGGTATCTTCTTTTCTTGGTGAGAATGTCTTTAAAAAATTTAACATAAGATGACATCTCTTGGATAGCTTCAACGAATGGTACATTGATATTTTTTTCAGAATTTCTAAAAACTTGTTGAATTGCTGATCTTGTTTGATATTGTTGAATCTTTTAGGAAATGACATATTGGGGATTTCATCAGCTTGCACTTTGCTCTTCATAGGTTCAGAACTTTCAGTGACCTTTGGTCTTTTTTATTCTTTCTATTTTCATTCTTCATCATTATCCACCATAATTTCTTCAATTAACTCATCTTTCTTTTCTTTATGAGCTTCTTGTCCAACTGGAGTCTTCAAAGGTTCTTCAAAAATTTTGCCACTACTTAGTTGTATAACTTGAATTTGCTCTTTAGGATTTGCTTGAGGTTGGCTATGTAGCATTTCTTGAGGTTTGATTGAGCTTTCAACATAATGAACAATATATTTTTCCAGCATCTTGTTATGTGCAGCCATGTTTTCCATCTGAGTCATCATTTTCATCATGGCTTCATCTCGCTTTTCATGCCTCTTTGTAACTGTCTCTAGCAAATCTTCAACTTTAGACTTGAAAGGAGTTGGGACTAATTGTTCATAAAATGGCTTCATAGCTTGGGTGTTTTGATTGTTGAAAGATTGTTGGGGCAACTACTGATTTCTTGGCAAAATTCTTGGTTGCCATGCTTGATTCTGAATTGGAGGAGGTTGTTGAAAATGGTTGCTTCTATAAGAAAGGTTAGGATGATTTCTATTATTAGGATTATAGTATTCTTCTCTTGCTCCATAAGGTACTAGTGCATTGACTTGATCAACTGGTTGCTCAATTTAAGTCTACCTAATTAGGTTGCAACTCTCAGTTGTATGTCCTAGATTTCCACAAACTTCACACTTAATCTCAAGATTAGAAATCATATTTACTTGAGGTGTGAAACTCATCTTTTCCATCCTCTACAACATAGCTTTTATCTTGATAGATAATGCATCTAGATTGTGAACCCCTTGTTTAGGATTTGGCCTCTTGCTCTGTCATGTGCTAAGAAATGGTGATTTTTGGCTAAATTTTTCATAAGCTGATAGACTTCATCAATATTCTTGGATGCAAATATTCCACCAACCGCATTATCTAAAGCTACTTTAAAGGGGTAATCTAGATATTTATGAAAGTAGTTCACCAGTTGTCATTTCTCAAAATCATGGTGAGGACATTATCATCAACAATCCTTGAAACCTTTGCCATGCTTCATATATGGATTCAACATGCTTCTGGTAAAACTTAAATTTGTGTTCTAATCTGAGATGTTTTGTTAGGTGGATATTATTCAGCTAGGAAAGCTTGTACTAATTAATCCCACATAGAAATATTTTTAGGGTTCAATAATCTCAGCCATAATTTAGCTATATCTCTAAGTTAGAAAGGAATAATCTCATGTGGATGACCTCAGTTGATACTCCATTATAATGTAGTGTACCACAAATTTCTCTAAAATTGTCTAGGTGAAAAGCTAGATCTTTTGTTGAATTATTTCTAAATTGATTTTGCTGAACTTTGTGACTAAAGATGACTTCAACTCAAATGTAACACTAGGGATAGTTCCTAGTGGTTGCCTTCCTTGAGCATTTGGTGCATAGCAATCTTTTAGTGTTCTAGGGGCTGCCATTTCAATAGTTTCAATAGGTTTCTCAATTCTGAATTCAGGATTTTGATTAATTCTCTGCCTTCTTTTGTATACAATCTTTATTGAATTTCTTCTGATTTCTGCTTCTGGTTCAAATAAGAAATCTTCTAAGCTATCAGATTTGAGCATAAAGCTTATTGACAAAAAATAGAAACTCAAGACAATGATTAGTAGTCAAACATAATATGAATTATATCAGAAAAGGTCAATAATTACATAATAGAATTTCCTAAGAAAATCAAATTAATAGAAACTAACACAAAGAAACTAGATGTCCAAAATATGCACAAAAAAACATACCATATACAAAGAAAACAGTTATCTAATTATGAAAAATAAGTCTTAATTACCTCAACTCCCCGGCAACGGCGCCAAAAACTTGATGGTCGAGAATGTGTATAGCTATGGGTTTTGTAATGTGTGTAAGGTATGGAGTGAGTGATGTGATGAGAGGATATGTATCCAGACACTATGAAACAATAAAATAATTTGTTTTCTTCTTATGCAATGTGTTGAATTATGTATGAATGTGAAGTATGATAATCAAGTTTTAAACTCTTAGCTTTCTCAAATATGCAAGTGTACATATCGAGTAGCTAATCTCGTATATGGTATTCACGGTGAATTAAAGCTAAGAGCTAATCTAATAAAATTAACTAACTAGAAAAATGAACTAACTAAAATAGAAGAGTAATAACTAAATTACAAACTGAAAATTAACAAACAAGAGTTTCAAGTTTTTAACTAATAATTACAGAAATTAGGTTTCAGCAAGGAATCATAACTACTTTTGGTAGTTTGGTTAAGACAAGGATTAAAACTAGTTAACAGAGTAATAAGATTGATAAATTGATGTGCAGTAAATTATTCATATTTTTCCGTCATATTCGTTGCATTTTCCATGCATTTTGTTATCATATGCATTAGTTTATCTATTATTTTAGTTCTTTTATTTTTTATAAGTCAGAATCTACATAACTGATATATTTATGTATTCAGGGTATTCAGTGGCATAAAGGAAGGAGGTCATCGACATCTTGGCCAATTTCAGAGTCAAATAATATAACAATAAGAAAATTCAGCTTCAGTCACGGTCGTGAAAGGCTTGTCACGGGCCGTGACATCACGATTTGGAGAAACAACTATTCGGTCATGACCGGAACATTTTTATTACGGGCTATGACACTATGAAGGAGTTTTTGGAGCTTCGATCATGATCGTGATTATCATATCACAGGGCGTGACTTACTGAGGGGAATTTCAAATATTCGGTTCCGACAGTGATTCTCATATCACAGGCTGTGACAACATGACAGAAGAAGACATTGCTTGGTCATGATCATGATGATTTTGTCACGGGTTGTGACGCAGTTGGAGACACAATACATTATTTGGTCACGACCATGATTCTCAAATCATGAGTCATGACACGTGTGCGACCAACATATATTGTTCGGTCACGATCGTGATAGATTTATCACAGATCATGATGACACTGCGTCCATATCCATTGTTCGGTCACGGTTTTGTCACGGGCCGTGACAATCTTCGTCATGCGCAATTTTGCACAATTTTGAGGTCGTTTTTTTATCCTTTTTCGATAGTTGTGATTTATTTTTAAGTCATATCTTCCCATGGGCGAATTCCATCAATCCCAGGACTCTTCTAACCTATAAAAAAACCCTCAAAATCTTCATTGAAGAGATGCTTCAAGCCTGAGAAAGCCTATAGAAGGAGAAGACGAAGTGTTGTAGAAATATGGAGGTGATCTTCGATTAAAGGTGTAAAAGTTCTGTAATATTATTTTGTTGTTGTATTCTTTCTTCTCCTATGTTTATAAAAGGATGAACTCTTATGTATTTCTTGTGATTTTATTTTGGAGATTTTTTTTTGTAAAAATGGAAAACCTGAAAGCCTAGTTTTTATATAAAGTTCAAACCTTGCATATTTAATGCATTTGATGAGTTCTTATGATATTGTGATATATTAACATCCTAGAGAAGAATGAAATGGTTATGATTTTCATTTGATTTTTGAGATTGATTTATAAGTTATTTTAGTCAAGCATTGCATACGACATCTAGTAGCATCTTGGAGAGGAATACCGGGTGTGGGGTCTATGAGATAAGCATTCTGAAGAGAAACAATCTAGAGTCTAGGGATTATAACTTAAAGCATCTCAAAATTCTAATAGGCTAGATTGACATCTTGGAGAAGAACAATAGAGTCCACTAGGTTTTAGATAGTTGATGCATCCTGGAGAAGACATTAGATCTTAGTTGAACCCTAATCCTCTTGAGAATTGGAAGAAATGGATTTTGATTTATTAAATCTGATTTTTCCTTAATTATTCATCATGACCAGCTTGTTGACATCATCTTTTTATGCTTATCGAGCATATCATTATCATCTACTTTTTATTTTAAATTTCTTTTAAACACACTTTATCCCAACCAATGTCTCCCTCTCATTAGTTGAGTGAATTAACTTAGAATAGAAAAATTCCTCGTGAAATATATACTCAACTCATCGTTGAACTATTACTTGATACGATTACTGCACTTGCTAACGATTTTATCTGCATAATTAGCACATATCATAATGCAGTTAAGTAATGATCTCCTAGGGATTTGTTTCATCCGAATAATAATATGAAACACTTCAGGAACTCTCAAATTTCAGTTTCAATAAAGATATTTTTAAACCAATTTGATGTGCTTTCACAGAGCATTGACAACATAGGTGAATTTTCTCAATAATGCAATTAAATCAAATCGACCACTCACTGAAACTCACATGGATAATTATATCTCAACCTCTTGGTTAAAATAGAGTTGCAGAAATAAAAATAAATCCCTCAAATCAAATGTCAAAAATCAACTCATAGGCATCAATGTAGTTTCAAAAGAAATATAACAATTCGCATCAGAAATCTCATTGCAATACAAAAGATACATAGCCCTTGATTTCAAGAGGTGGTTTATGATTATTGTTTTATCAAACGATAATCTACAGAAAAGAGGCTACATTACTCAGCATTCAAATACTTCTGCATCTAAAACAACTGAAAAAATTAGTCATCATATTACACAAAAACCAAAAACAGAACAACATAAAATCCGAGTGAGAACATATTATAATGCATTTTGTTATCCTTTCATATTCACAAAATAAAGAAGCATCTTCTCAACTAAACCTCTTAAACATCCAGCATTACAACATAACTCAAATCAGACAAACAACTATGTAAATGAAACTAATATTGCACTAGAAATAACTAGTTCCACAATTTCCAGATTACATTCATATTATACCATCTCTAGGAGATAAGAGAATTAGCTACACATTCAGAAACCAACATTACGTACATAAAGATGTTATGCATACAATGCATAATTCAAGATATGAAATAAGAAAGTAGGATTCAGAATTGCAAACTACAGCTCCTCAGCAATAGCTACTCTTATTCTCCATTACTAGGACTTCTCCAAAGTAGATGAAAATCCACTTCCACCTTGATTCATATGTGTGTAGCTTCTCCAAACCCTAATGCAACCTTTCAGAATTGTTCTTGGTGTCCAAAATCAGGCCCCCTATTCATAGCAGCATTCTTCTCTATTTATATCTTCCTTCAAAACCTTATAATTCCCTTCTTTCATCTTGATTGTGCCACCTGTCCCTTCAGAAAAAGAATCTTCTTTTCCATCTTCAAAAAGATAAAAAATGGACAGATGCCAACTTAACTCTCATAAGAAATAGCCAAAAAGTGGTCTGACAACTTTCCAACAGATCTTGTACTAGAATAAAAATAGCAGCCAACATTACATGCATTAATTTCTAATGAACAATTAAATCAGATATGCTTCTCATAGAGTGGTTTAATAAAAAGGGTTGGGTCAGCAAAAAAATTATGGGCCAAAATAAGATAAAGAGAGCTGAAAAATTATCTATCATGCATGTATTTCGGTATAAAACTCTACACATGAACTATGAAAGCAATTCGGGAAAAATGAAGTGGTAAACATAAGAAAATATACATTTGAACTAAAAGTAAGTAGAAAAATCGAGTATTTAAATACAAAATCATCTATATAAAAGTTACTTATTAGATGCTGGATTAGATCGTCAATATCATCCAGGGGATACATATATTATATCGGATCTCTATGAGGAAAGGAATCGCGGATTCCTTTTGAGGGACCTCGGTCACCATCCCCTAGCTGATCAACATTGCAGAGTGAGAAGGAGTATGAAATCTACCTAAGGTGGATCAATAGCTGACCTGAGTCGAGAGCCCTCGATATACGACTATGCATCACAAGTCTACAACATCCGAGATAGGATTTACTACTAGATCATATGTGAATAAGAGTAGATGGGTCATCTTCCAATTATTCTAAGCCTTAGAGAAAGCAGATAGATTCCTCGTGGTTACATGAGCATAAGAACATCCATCAGCAACTCAAAAATCAAAGCCAAACGAATGGGAATATAAACTGTGAACGTACGAATCCATGGACGCCACTCTCTTGTTAACTTATGGGTGGAGAACGGTCCTCCAGTGGCTCCGATAGTTTGATAAATGGTCGACCATTAAGTTTTCAACTCCCTTCTTGTCTCAAATTTCTATATCGAATTCTTGAAGCAATATGACTCATCTTATTAATCAAGGTTTTCAATTCTCCTTCTACATCAAATGCTTCACAACCATGTGATCTGTATACACTATTATTTTAGAACCCACGATATATGGTTTGAACTTGTCTATGACGTATACGATAGCTAACATCTCCTTCTATGTAGTTGTGTAGTTCTGCTGGGGTGGGTCTAATGTTCTGCTAGCATAGTAGATCATAATGTTGCACTTATCCCTCTTTTGGCCTAGCACAATCCTGATTTCATGGTCATTGGCGTCAACATTATCTCGAAGCGAAGATTTCAATCAAACGCTTGTAGAATTGGGGCCGAGACGAGTGTGATCTTTATCTTGTTGAAATCTTCATGCAATGATTATTAAAATTGAACTCTGCTTCTTTATGCAACAAGTTTGTCATGAGTTTAGCAATCTTCAAAAAATCTCTTATAAACCATCGATAGAAATCAGCATGACGAAGGAAGCTTCTAACTCCTTTCATGTTCATTGGTGGTGGTAGCTTCTTGATCACCTCTACTTTGACCTTATCAACTTTGATTCCTTGCTAGAGATTATTTGTCATAAGACCACTCCTTGGGTCACCATAAAATTGCATTTCTCCTAATTCAACACTATGTTGACTTCTTCACACTTATTTAGTATTTTCTTTTTATTGTCCAAATAGTTTTCAAAGGATGATCCATGCATATATCGAGAAATCATCCATGAATACTTTCAATATGTCTTCAATGAAATCTGACAAAATGGAAATCATACATCTTTGGAAGGTCTTTGGTGCATTGCACGAACTGAAGGGCACGAGTCTATATGCAAATATCCCATATATGCAGGTAAATGTGGTTTTCTCTTGATCTGTAGAGTAGATAGGCATATGCAACAATCCTGAATATCCTTTCTAATAACATAAGTATTTGTGCTTGGTTAGTCGTTCCAATATTTGATCGATGAATGGCAATGGGAAGTGATATTTCCTTGTTGACTGGTTTAACTTCCTATAGTCAACACACATTCTCCATCCTGTAATTACTCAACTAGATATCATTTCTCCTTTTTTTTGTTTTCAATAATAGTTGTTAATATTTGATAGGACACAACCCGCATCAGGGTGAGACACGACTTGTCTCGGGCGTCCTTCGATTTGATTCTGACGCGGGTGGTTCGGGGTGACTCGGTCCGCATCGAATCGACACGGTGTGCTTTTAGGGGTTCATCATCTTCACACCAAGGAACACAGTCCACATCGAATGTGAAACAATCTGTTCTCAGTACTGTACTTTTGTTCATGCGCTTCATCTTTTTTCAGTTGGAGCATGACACACGTTAGGGGCGACGCGACCCATGTCTGCTAGATGTCATAGTGTCGTCTTCGCTTTGAGGGGCACATACAAGGGCAATGCAGTCCATTTTCCTCCCATTCTGGTGATATTCGCAGAATACGTCCCACATCTTGAGTGTCACAATCGTTCTCGTTCCATCAAACATGGACCATGTCAGTTAGGATGTAGTCCGTGTTCGACCTCAAGGCAGATGATGGCGGCCAAAGGCTTTGTCTCGACTTTGAAGTCAATTAGAAGATTATTTAATTAATACTCTTTGCAACAATTATGACTTTGGTGTTGGATTCCTAATCTACTTAAAATTCTATCATACACATATGAAAAACCCTAAGTTGATCCTCCTAACTACATGCATTATTATTGTTAACTTATCCTCGTTGTCCCTCGTCCTCTCCCACTGTAGATCTTCTTGTTCCTCGGTGTTTTGCTGGTGGGCATCCTCTCCTCCTTTAGTCTTCAAGGAGAGAGAGAGAGAGAGAGAGAGAGAGAGAGAGATAGATCTATAGATAGATAGATAGATAGATAGATAGATAGATAGATAGATAGATAGATAGATAGACAGATAGATAGAGAGATTTCTGATTGCTAGGGCTTGAGAGAAAAAATGAGTCTCTCTTTCTTCTGTAGACCTCTTCTTATAAGGTTTTTGTAGGGTGTAATTCAAGTCTAGATCAACTTAAACTCTATTATATGACTTTATCATGGAATCAAATTAGTATTATTTATCTCAAAGTCGGTACTTGAAACATGATGGGCACTACATAGCCCATGTTAAATTTGAACACGATTTTGGGCATCAGGACTTTCTTCTATAGAGGCGACACGGTCTCTATCCCCTTCAGACATGATTTGTTTCCATCTGGTCATGGTTTGGGAGCAACACAACCTGCGTCTTGGTTAGACACAGTCCATGTTGAGCCTTTCTTTCTCGATTCAATCTCGTTTCGTAAGTCGCATGCAACACGACCCACGTCTAGGTTGGATATGGTATGTATTGGACCTTCTATTAATTATTGAAAATTGATAGGTGTTACATATATGATAAGGGAAAGCATGCTTACCCCTCACCTCATTTTCTTTCTGAGCTAGTAAGATACTCATTTACCTTGCAAAATGTTGATACTTACTCATTTTTTGTTGTTAGAATTGTTGTTTATACCTCAATCATGAGTTTGCCACTAACATCATGAACAAGCGTTCTGTTCGAACCAAGTGACGACCTAGTGCTCGGGAGCCCTCAACAAATAGTCTTTGGTAAGCTGCACGATAAGACTTCCATTGCCCATTGGATTTAGATTTATATGCTCCCTTTCTCCTTAATGTTACATTAGGTTAAGTATTCTTAAGAGAGGCCCCATGACATCCATACTCCCTTGACACAACTTTTCTCACAAAAAAAAAGAGAAACACAAAAGGTAGAAGACACTAAAAAGTTGAAATAGAAGGTATATAGTTATATCAGATGAATTTATGCGTTGATAAAGTAGCTATTATATAGATAATTCTGCACTGAAACATACTTGTTTTCCTACTTAATTTTACCCCAGATGCATGACTTCTTGAGCTTATCACATCATTTTTCCTTTTTGTTTGTAAAATTCATGTGTAGAGGTTTATATGAAATTATGTGTATGAATTAGATACATTTTTCAGATTTTTTATTTATATCCTGATCTATCATTTATCTTATGACCCCTTCTATATAACCATTTTTATGATCCTGAGAGCATATTTTATTAGTTTATTGTAAAGTGTGATTCATATGATGCTGGTTGTGGTTTTTGTTTTAGTACATGATCTGTTGGGAGCTGTTAGAGTACTCTTTGGCTATATATGTTGCTTTTTGGTTGTTTTTGCTGAAGCCGCCACCTGTTCATATTTTATTAGTTTATTGTAAAGTGTGATTAAGATTCTTTGCAAAGACTATAAAAGGAAGAAGAGGTTACTGAGAAAAGGGGTCCTTCCAGTTTTGATTTTTGAGGAGATGTTGCATTAGGATTTGAGGAAGAGGGCTACAAACTGGAATCAAGGTGGAGGAAGGCTCTCGCCTATTTTGGAGGATTCTGAAGGTGGAGAAGAAGGTTGCTATTGCCGAGAAACTTCAATTTGTCATTCTATATTTTTTCTTATCTTTTATTCTTAGTATTCTGAATCATATATACATTGTAGAATATTTCATTATTTGTAATCTTAAATTTAGAAATGTGCAGCTAAACTCTTTATTTTCTAAGGATGGTAGTAGTTTAGGATGATGCTTGTGTGGTTAGACAAACTTCTTCTTTATGAAATGACAGTTTCTTTTATGGATTTTAAATCTGATTTCTAAATGTATTAATGCTAGAAATATTGCTCAACAATTGTGTTATCATGTAATGCTGAAAGGTGTTCTATTTCTGTTGTTTGATAATCGAGAGGAAGTCAAAAGCATTTATTTTCTTATTTTTGCAGAATCAAGCTTGCATTTATCGTAATGTATTGCTTGAAAAAATCCAGAAACTGAATTTTATTGAGACATCGAGAGGTTGGTTTTTCCTGTTGTATATTATTTTGAGAAAGAAGACATAAACTCATTTCTCAGTTATCTAGATTAAAGTTGTTAGAAGTTGGGATAAAATGATTGTTTCGTGAGATGAATCTATCTGGAACTGTGCTTTTTATGTTGAGTTGATCACTCATTGTTTCCAATGTCTCGAAAATTATTCAACAACAGATTTATCTCCATAAAGCATGAATAATCTTTTGGTTTTATGTGAATTGATATTGGAAGTGCATTATCCGATTTCAACTAATCTTTTAAGCACCAAAATCAAGCATAGAGTGGACAACTCTTATTTTTGCTCTAATCACTAGCTGGAAAGCAAATGATATGAATTTTTTATTATGTAATTTTAGGGTTTTGTTAATATTCGATTGAGGTGATTTTTTTATGTATGAGAATTCAAATTGATAAGTTAAAGGTCTACGAGAGTAGTCTTAGTGATTTTATTGCTCATTGATTCATGATTTAAATTTGATCTGTTTCATTCATCACATAAGTGAAAATCCTAGATGAATCTTATCCTTAAAAAATGCTTCATTGATTTACATTAATTCATAATTCTTTCTCCACCTTAGTTTTTAGAGTTTTATAAATTAAAATACCAAAAACACTTAGTTTTCTTGCTGCAATTAGACTTCTATAATTATTGATACAAAATTTAATATTTTTGCTTTGAGTTTTCGTCTTATTTATAGTTTAATTATAATTTTTTTATTTTAGTTAGTCCTTTCATATTTAGTTAATATTAGATTAGTTCTTTAATTTCAATTTATCATGAATAAAATATCCGAGATTAGCTACTCGATCTTTACACTTGTAAATTTGAGAAAGATAATCGTTAAAATTTGATGAATGTATTACACATTCATAGAAAATTTAACGTATTATATAGAGAACAAAATACTTTGTTACTTCATATAGTGTCTGATTACATCCCTCCTTCTACAATTTACATATTACATACATTACATACAGAAATCATAGCACATATTTCTCGTCCATTATGCAGCCATTATTTCTTCTTTCGATTACAAAGTGAGGAAAAAAATGAAAGTCCCTCCACGCCCGATTTGAACCTTTGATATCTGCGGGAGGTTGCGAGTTGACTGGTATGCAGCCGTTATTTTTAATATCTAGTTGCAAGTACTCTTGGCAGACATGAAATATTGACTTTCCATTTGCTATTATATATATATTATATATATAAAGAAAATGCAAATTATAAAATTGGACAATGCAATCACATAAATGCATGTTCACATGTAATTACTTAATTCATTAATCTCGTTTCCATATTTCGTCGGTTGTTAGAATGACATCCATACCATAGATGAAAGCTAATTATGATCAATCCAGAGAATATATGAGAATTCGAGATTATATTTAAAACAGAGAGAGAATTCAATTTTTATTGCTAATTATATTAAGAAGAGCTTTGACTCGAAAGTATCAAACACCTCATTGACTTGGGAAGTTGGAAATGCCCCCAAACGCACTTAAAAATGGAGTGCGCACCGAGTCGTCGACCCGAGACGCTGCGGCGAATTCCTTCCATTTCCCTTTCCACCTCCTCCTCCACCACCACCACCACCACCAACAACAACAACCTCCGCCATGTCCCTCGTCGTCTCTGCGCACTTCAACCAAACAGTTGGAGCCCAAAACAATTAAAAGCAAACCGATGAATCGGTAAAGTGCAAACTACACCACAAGGAAATATAAAGAAAAGGGGAGGTCAAATCACGTCATCGTCCCATCCCCTTCTCCTCTTCCCACAAGAAAGAAATGGACATCCTCTCCCCTCCAACCAGCAACTGTTCCAGGGAGCACCAGAAGATCTACCAACAGTGGTTCGCTCTCGCTGATTCAGGTCTTCTTCTCCTTCTCCTCTTCCCTCCTCCCTCCTCCCTCGTCTTCTGTTGCTTCATCGGCTCACCTCCCCCAATTCCTCGCGCAGATGGCGACGGTCGCATTACCGGACCCGACGCGATCAAGTTCTTCTCCATGTCTAAGCTCTCGCGGCCGGACCTCAAACAGGTGACGCGCACTTCAATCATTCCTCTGTTTGTATTCAAATTCTTGTTTCTTCTGAAATGTAGAGTTCTAATTTTGATCGTGGATCTGCTGCGGATTTCACTTTTTTATTTTATTTATGACGGTTACGGTTCTCCAAAGAGTGTCATCTGATCGTGAGAGTAGTGATATTTAGGTGTTGAGTGAGGGTATCCATTTGACTTGCTTGCGTAGGGCTTTGATGCGACCTTCTCTGAGTTAGCCTACAAAATTGAACTATCATGCTTAGTTTAAGCCGATACATGATCTTGCCACGCCATCTACTTTGGAATGTGACACTTATCTCATAAAACTAGAGTTTTAGCACAGTTCTTCATGAAGAACACCACTACCGTCATTTGATTATACTCACTGCTGATACCCCATCTTCAATGCGTTTTATGAGTTTGGGTTTATCCAATTTCGTTTGTTTACTATATTACTTGTTTATTCATATGCCTGACCCTTTTCCTTGTAGGTTTGGGCCATTGCAGACTCCAAGCGGCAAGGTTTTCTTGGCATCAATGAGTTTATCACATCGATGCAGGTTAAACTTTTTTTTTCTCTTCGAAGCATGCTTATTTTCGTCATTTTACAAAGACATTGAAATTAGGGGGCCTGCTTATCCTATTTTGGCCAAAAGGAAAAGAGGGTGTCTATTCTTTTTCTTTGGTTGGAAAAGAGGGTGTCTCTATTCTACAATATATATTTTATATCTTTCCAGAAAATCTCCTCTGCAATGTCAGGAAGAAAACAAAAAGTGGCCTTAATGGGCTTTGCTAACTATATTCCTTATGATGTACAGCTTGTTGCACTTGCACAGGCGGGTAATGAGATCACCCAGGATGTCCTCAGTAGCACAGGTTGCTTACGAATCAAAAATCTTTTGTGCTCTTGTTGTCAAACTTGAAACTATAAAATTTCCAATGCTTTAATGCTATACTTTCTTTTCAGCAGACTTATATAGCTTGGAACCTCCAGCAATGAAAGGGTTAGATATCCTGCTCTCTGTAAGTCCATATTAAAACATTGTTCCTATGTCATGAACAGATCTATTCAGAATCTTCTAACATCATAAAAACTCGGAAAAACAAAAGGATCCTCTAACATAAGTTCTGGTTTATCATAGAAAAAAATGGCTTCGTCAAAAAAAAGTGAACCTGATATAGAAGGTACATAACTTTTTGTTTTGTGGTCAGAATAATTGTTCTTTACTATTTAACCTCTCTAACTATTTTCTTTTACAGTTGTCCCTCAGACTTCACAATCATCTCAGTGGTTTAAATTCAAATCAGGGAAAAAGGTATCTTTTTTTATTGTCATCTGTAACATAATAGGCTCCTAGAAAACTTGGCTTGTTCATTTTAGAATTTTTTTCTTATAATATTATTTTCATTCATGCAAATTCATCAGGAAAGTTTGCAAACACATGCTTTTGGCCATCTTGATGACTGTCCCTTGACCCCACTGAACACACATTAGTTTGTGCTTTTGTACTCATCTTGCTAGTCCAACTTGTTTAAAGGCCTTGCTCATCTTAAGAGAACACCACCAAATGAGATGCCCTGTTGTACCACGTCTGACCAATGCTTGGTTCTGTTGTCACAGATTGTGGGTGGGAGGGATGTGACTTTTCAAGGCGCAATGCCATTTATTTAAGAGGGTAAAGGTTGTTTGCCAACGGTGCGACCATCAATTATTACTGGTCAACTAATAACCATGTTAATTAAGACTGAAAATTCCAAAGCTTATGGTACCATCTCTGCCACTGTCTTGTCCGAGTACATCCCATAGAAACAATGCTTTCCACGTTCGACACTGCCCTCGAAATATAGAGTTGTTTCTTTGGAACCAAATGAGCCATAAAAATGCAAACAGGACTGCTCAACGTCGTCTTGAGACCTATGTTTGTATGGCTTGATCATATGCCCGGAAATCTGAAACATCTCAAAAATTCAGTCCATGATCGAACATCAATCCACTGACATCCAGATTCCTGCCACATTGCTTTCGCCATTGAGCACCCAAAGAACAGATGATCAGTATCTTTGTCCACATCATCACAAAATATGCATGAATCACTATTTCCACATTCCACCTTGCTAGATAGGATATTGTGGCCAGCATTTGTCCATATCTTCTCCTTTCCCATTGTTAATAGTGAAAGAAGTCTTTATCTCAGTTTTTCTTATTTGAACTTTTTTGAAGGGCTTATGCTTCTTAATATTGTTAGTACCCTTCTGATCTCAGATCCCATTGAGCTCGGTTACATCAATTATTGATGGTCTGAAGCGGTTATATATTGAGAAGCTGAAACCTTTGGAAGTTACTTACAAGTTTAAAGATTTTGTTTCTCCATTGTTGGTGAGTAGTATTTGTGAAATTCCTTTCAAATTTGAAATCCTTTCCAGTAATCTGTTTACATGGCAGGCTGCTTCTTTATTACGGCTGTTGTTATCTTCATTTGTATTAATATAAAAGAAGTCATGTCTTTCTTCAGTACTCTGAATAACCATTTGTACACTTTTTCTATTTTTGACATAGATAATGTTTGTCTTTCCTTTCGTAGACAAATAGCGATTTTGATGCCAAGCCCATGGTTATGCTTTTGGGTCAATACTCAACTGGTAAAACAACCTTTATTAAACATTTACTAAAGTGTAGCTACCCAGGTTTGTTACTTGTGTCATCTTCTCTGTTTGTAAATTTGTAGCACTTTACCAAAGAAAATTGGAAATAACAATAATCTGATTATTGTTAATAATGTCTGCAGGTGCTCATATTGGGCCAGAACCTACAACTGATCGATTTGTCGTTGTTATGGTACATGGAAACCATATTTCATTTTTCTTGATATTCTACGAGTACTTTCGGTTCAATTAACTTTTGTGATAATTGGCAATTACCTGACTACACCCTACATGTTATTGATTTATTTTGAACATTAAGAAAGTGTAGATCTAGCTGTACTCTTAGAACCTAACATTTTATGAATCTTTGTCCAATCTGCTGTGTTTCTAAAGTATTTAAATATTCATAAATAATCTTACTTGTTACCCTGTCATTTCTGCATACAAAGGCGGGAAGGGATTAATAAAATTTGATTGGCTCAGATGGTAGCGGGTCTGAGTCTTAGACTCCGAACATTGACGGGAGCTAGTAATCCTGGATTCGATTTCTGGAGTCACTAAATTGTCCAGTATATGCTGAAAAAAAGGCTGGAATGGATTTAAAATCCTGGCAATATTGATTCTACAATTCTATTTATATCTCACATATTCCTCGAGTTTTATTAGTTATCATTAATGCTTTTGTATCCAACTTCAAATCTATTTGACATTGAGATATATCTGAATTTTTATAAGCATGTTGAGGATATGCCACTAAAACTCTATGTTTTAGAGAAAACCCATCTTGGTACTTGCTTGGTGTCATGTTGCGTTGACACTTGGTACTCCATATAGTATGAGATTCTTATTGAACTTCTTTGGTTCACATTCTTTATGAAAAAACTTTAAAGTTCTGTGGCCTTTTAAAGACAAATTTCGATGATTAACACTATTAAAATTGTAGGATTATGCATGCTAACCTAGAAGTTGAAAAATTGAATTGTTAATCATGCATATTAAAGAAACTGAAAGCATATAATTATTATGAGTACAAGTAAAACAGATTTGAATCTGAAGGAGTATTTATAGCTCCATCAATTTCCTTGAAAAACAGAAAAAAATAGAACTAAAAATCACAAAATCAGAAGTCAAAGAAATAAGAAAAAGAAAACTGAGGAAAACTAACAGGTATAAGAAAATCTGGAAAATGAAAAAGAAACTGTTTCATGAAAGTCCAAAATAACTGTTAAAATAGAAGCATAGGCCAGGCGTGGAGGCAACCTCTTTTCATGTTGCTAGAGGTCACTACTTTTTAGGAAGAGAGGTGTTACTTGCAGAGGATTGTACACATGTCTCATTTTTTAACAAGGAGTGTTGGATTGAGAAATGTTGTTTCTTGGGTTTCCACATCCATTTTGGTGTTGGTTTTGCCTTTCCGTACACACTTGTTCATTTTACAATCTTATGTTTTTTTTTTCTGAGAGAGGAAAGTGTCAATCATCTAGATTCATTGATAAATCATAAGAAAGAACATAAAACATAATATTGGCAGCATAGCATCAATCTCCTCTAAAAGTACACCCATTTTGTTGGTTCCATATGGCCTACATGAACACTATTGGTGTCAAGTGTCAACATATCTCGTCTGGACATATAAGTCCCAATATCCTAGTGTAAACCTCTGTCTGATGGATCTCCAAAAGTCATTTTCTGAATTCATATCGAGTTCCATTACACCTAGCTTATTGCCAAACCTCTCTGGCCACCGAATAGCCAAAAAAGAGAAGATCATCTCATCCTGCATGCCACAAAGCCCGCATCTGCAGTAAGCGATAGGAGCCCATCGCATCATATATATCCTTGTTACCACCTGTTGGCATTTAAATAACAAATCAAAAAGAATTTGATTCATTGCAGGGCTCGACTTCATGTCATCTTGCAATCCTCTTGTAGATCCGCATTGCATCCCCAGTGTGTTCCCTATTGCCAAGAAAAGAAAAAGCTCCTTGCACCTTGAATCTACATGTAATCGAAATCCATCCATCCTGGTCTGTTTGATCAAAAGTACGTGTCCCTAGGACCTCCAATAATTGGATGAGTTCATCTGTTCGCCTATCGGATAAAAGGAAATGCATCCAATTGCCACTGTCTGAGCCGATGCAATAGAGCAAATGTTGTCCTGTTGCCAAGGCAAATAGCCTTGGATATTTAATAGAGATATCACCAACCATGTTCAACATCAAGCCAAAAAAGAGAACTGTCTGCCAGTAAACTCATGAAAAATGATTAAATTCTGGGGGGATTGCAGCAACACTGTTCCAAAAAGAGAAACCTCTTCAACAGTTTCGAGTTCCAAGGACAGAGTGTGACCATAACAAGCAAAGATAACTAAGGTCCACAAATCAATATTTCGCGTTATACTACAACATGACCACTTTGCGAGAAGTGCATTATTCATCCTTCAAAGTACCAGGACACCCATGTCCCCTTCAGCATGTAGCAAACATACGTCCACCCAAGACACCAAATAAATGCCCCTTCGCCCCCTGAGTGCTGCCATAAAAGAAGTCGTCAAAGTGTATCCACACATGTTTCCTGTTACTGGAATTCTGAACACAAACATGTAGTAGATTGGCATTGCAGTCAGAACCGAGTTTAACAAGACTAATCTTCCACCGTTTTGCGAGAGATGAGAGCTCCACCTTTCCAGTAGTCATTCCATTCGTTCAACCACTTGGTTCCAATCACATGCACTATATGCCCATCTGATAAAGGCAGCCCCAAGTAAGTGAATGGAAGCTTACTTGATGGTTGTCTGGAGTTCTGACATGCACGAGGCTCCACCTCTGACAATACAAAAGGACGTACGATGATTTAGAATGATTCACTGTCAACCTTGAAAAGACGAGTGAAGTTTCATGATTTTTTACCTTTTTCTCATTGCCATACATGTACAACTTTCGGGATGTTATTTTCTTTTTTTGAGAAAAGTAAGGATGACTACAAATCGTGGATAGTCATCCGATATTTATTAATACCTTTGAGTTCCAAAATGTACAGGTGAGCAAGTAAAAATCAAAAGGTATACAAAAAAGAGAGCCTTTAAGAGGGTGCTCTCAAAGCTCACTCCTCTCCCCACTCTCTACTCAAAAGGAAAATATGATGTACAATATTCTCAATGTAGCATCTCCACCCCACCCTTTATGCTGCAGACAGATGGCCCATGTGACCGCCAGAGATACCCGCCATGGCTGTCTCCACTCGTCCCCACCTCCCTTGGGTAATGCACGTAGTGACTCCCAAAAAGCCGCTGTCGTCGATGAGTCAACCCCCATACTCGGCATCCGTCTCCATACCTCCATGGCAATGGGGCAAGTGAAAAATAGGTGGGTGCTGTCCTCCTCTCCTAGTCCACACAGAGCACATGATGCGTCTGAGTTAGGCGCCCACCGCGCCCTGTATGCCCTGGTAAGGATCCTACCCCGCCTTAGAAGCCAAGCAAATATCTTGACTTTAAGAGGGGCCCGTGATCTCCAAATGTAGCGGCAATCCGATCTGAAATCACTAGCAGTCGTCGTAGTTGGTAGTAGGCTATGCTCCTGGCTGAAAAATGGCCCGATGACCACAACCACCCGGGTTGCCCTAGACCCGTCAGGCCTCCATCTCGAGATCCTATTATGTAGTGCTAGGAGCTCCATAATGCGTTGGTCAAATAGTCTGGATCTGAACTGGGGGGTCCACGAGCCGGTCGCTGCCCCCTCATCGCATGTCCACATCTCCGAGATGGATGCATCTGGGTCCGCTGCCAACGCTGCTAGCCTGAGGAAAGCATCTGCAAGCGAACCTCCCGGGGTCCACTCATGCCTCCAAAAAGCGAAAGAGGTCCCGGAGCCAAGCGAAGCCTGAAAAAAAGGTCGCATCACTGTAAACAAACCTGTGATGCTGCGCCAGAATGCTGAGGCTCCCCTGATGACGGTCGGGCGAGAGGACCATGAGAGGTCCCGACCATAACAAGAGAAAAAAACTGTGCACCATAGGTCATCGCCAGGTCCCATGATCCGACCCACCCAGCGTGCAAGGAGAGCTTGGTTGGTTGGGCGAAGAGCTCGGACTCCTAAGCCCCCATCAGATCTAGGTCCGCATATGTCACTCCAGGAAACTAGGTGGACCCTTCGTGTCGCTTGACCACTGCCCTGCCAGAAAAATAAGCTCCTCAGTGAATCAATATGGCGCTCCACCTGAGCTAGCATCCGTAAGACGGACATGAAATAAGTCGACAAGGAAGAGAGTACTGAACGCAACAGGACAAGGCGTCCTCCCCGGGACAGCAACCTCGAACTCCATCCCTGTAACTTGTGCTCCATGCGCTCAATGACTGGGGTCCACCCTCGGGAGCCAATGTGGCGGTCCGACAGTGGGAGGCCCAGGTATGTAAATGGTAAGGTGCCGATCAGAGTGTGGAGCTCTGCCACACAACTCTCTGCATCACTGATTATCATGCCAAAGGGATAAAGGATGACTTCGCGTGATTCACCTGGAGGCCTGATACCTCGCCAAACAGCTCAACCAGGATGGAAATCCGTCGGGCCCTCACAGAGGACCCCTCAATGAAGAACAAAGTGTCATCGGCATACTGAAGCAAGGGCACCAGGCTGGTGAAGTTACTAAAACAGAGAATAAAGTAGTGGTGATGCATTGCTTCATCCACGAGATCCATGTCACCGGAAAACCTCGCGCCTGCAAAGAGTGCCATAGGGGAAGGGTCATGAGATGGAATCATAAGCTTTAGAGAAATCCATTTTCCAGATAAATCCTTCGCGTCCCGTCCGTCGCCATGACGCAATGATCTCTAAGGCAATAGAGTAACTGTCTGCGATGGAGCGCCCAAAATTGAAGGCCGACTGTACTGGGTGGACCAAGGCCTCCGCCCAAAATATTATACTGGTGACCCAGAATAGTTGTGTTTCTTATGTGGCAAGGGTGATATGGATGATAAACTTTTGTGCTTAGTTGAGCAACAAGAATATTTTCTCTGTGTCTTAAAACCATTAATTTAGTACAAAATGTATTACCAAGGACAATTTGGAGGTGGCATGTGGTAATATCTTAAAAGAGCAATCAGGTCTAGATCAGTCTTTAATATCTTAAAAGAGCAATCAGGTCTAGACCAGTCTTTCAGAAGTCCATGTAAACAATAGTTTTTGTGATGATGACATAAATGGATGATAATTTATTAACCTACTAAAAGTTCGGGTTTTGGTTTTCAATAAAGGCACTTTGACTAAATTTGATAGGATGATCATAGTTGATTTTTCTTTTCATCAAACTCATTTTAAACTAAGATCTTTGTTCACATCAAGATATTTATGGTTTTTTTGAATTATTTTAACCATTAACAGATTCAAAGAAAACCGGTGAATGGAAAAATGTTGATATTGCTTTAGGTGAACTTGTTATGATCAATTTTAGTTTTGGCAGTTAAATTTTGTCAGTATTATCACTACCCATGTTTTGTCCTTATTTTCTTGCAGAGCTTTCTCGTATGATAATTGTTTATCATCATTACGCAGTAGTTTCTTGACCTATGAAAAACTTTCTCCTCGTTGTGGTTGCTGATTACTTTTCATTTCTCAGTTTGGACCTGATGAAAGAAGTATTCCTGGGAATACAATTGCTGTTCAAGCAGATATGCCTTTTAGTGGTTTAACAACATTTGGAACAGCATTCTTATCAAAATTTCAGTGCTCCCAAATGCCTCATTCGGTATAGCTTAATTGCATTTCAGGAAGCCGTTAATAATACCTACTAGACTAGTCAAGTTACCAAGTCATCCTTTTCCTTTTGGAAAGGAAACCTAGTTAATTTGGCTGTTTATGTGTGAAGCTATTGGAGCATATCACATTTGTTGACACTCCTGGAGTTCTTTCTGGCGAGAAACAACGAACTCAACGTAGCTACGATTTTACGGGTGTTACATCATGGTTCGCGGCAAAATGTGACCTTATTCTACTATTGTTTGATCCTCATAAACTTGATATTAGTGATGAATTCAAGCGTGTTATTGGATCCCTACGTGGCCATGATGACAAAATCCGAGTGGTTTTGAATAAATCAGACCAAGTTGACACCCAACAGGTCAAATACTCTTTGTTTATTCACATGAAATCCTTGTCGTAAGCTCATGTTTTAATAAATTTTAAGAGAACATGGTTTTATTATTTTAATTGTACATTCATTGGAATGACATGCCCATTGCCATATTTTTCAGCTTATGAGAGTTTATGGTGCACTAATGTGGTCACTGGGAAAAGTTCTGAATACCCCTGAAGTGATGCGCGTGTACATAGGGTATGTTTTCATGTTTTCCATAATTGATAATTCATCTTTTGTCTCCTATGTCTCTTGTGTTGCTAAAGCAATATTTTTTGTTTAAATTCCTTCGATACATGATATTTTTTCCTTATACGTCACAATCTAAATTTTATATTTGACTCAGAAAAAATGTAAATTGATATAATTAATACTTCCCCTGTTATGTTGTTTAATCACTCAAGAACAGCCATGCAATTATGCATTATGCCTTAAACATGAACAATGACAAACTAATGTTCACTTTAATGTATTCTCTTCTAAGAAAAACTGTAATGTCCCCAAAACGCACCCCGTGGGCTTGGCCCGCGAAGGCTTTTCGACGGCGCTACATGGACTTTGAACATACATTATAGGACATGATAACAATTAAAAGAGATTGCGGCGGAAGACTTAAACATAATATCATGATATTATAACTCAAGGCAGCGGAAACATATAGAAATCCATAATCATCTTGCCATATATGGGCATAAATCGATGGCCAAACATAAGGCCCATAACATGAGTCTTAGGCTCATTCGACTCGAGACATAAAATAAAATAACAAGTTCATTAGATATCACCCTAATGACTTAAAGGCCTATAAGACCTAGACTCGACCATGTGCAAATTAAGCCGCCATGAGCACACCACCGCCAAGTCCCTCATGCGTCATCGCCTGCATGGATCCAGAAGTAGGGGAGGTGGAAACCCCCCAGTTAGAGTATGTAAAGGTCGGCATCTATCATGCAACATATATATATAATAACATAACATCATCATGGTCATAAGTATAGACTTTGAACATAAACCATTTTAGGTAACATAAGCATATGACATTTACATGACTTGAGCATAGCATTAAACATTTCATACATGAAGCATAAATGATTCTAAGCATTTTATGTTCATGATCATCTTTGTACATTTGCATCTTTACATATTAGCCATATGATCCTATTTGAGTTCTCTTTGACTCACATCAACTTCATTTAAACATCTTGATCATAAGGCACATTCTTATCTTTACATGATGAGTCTCGGGTAACATTGGCCTTAATTGTGTCTAGCTAGGCCAACTCTTCTTTGGGTCCGTGTTTGGGAAGCACACCACACTACTATTAGTGTGGAGACGTCGCTTCTGGGAAGCGCCTTCAGCTGCTTCCCCCATCTCTAATGCGCCTCGACTAATTCATCATGTCATCTTCTTTTCAATACATCAAGCATAGCAAATAATTTTGTGATTTTAACCTAATTACGACTTTGCATGCATTTCGATGTCTAAGTGTATTACAAACATCAAACATGGTTTGTTAACTTTCAATAGCATAAAACATAGTAAACGAATGATTTCATCAAGCATTAGGAGGATAACATCATAGAAGGCATCTATAAAGCAGCTTAAAAAAATGTCTTGAGTCATCACGGCCCGTGATGAGTCCATCACGGCCGTGATACTGTGTGTCACAGCCCGTTACAAACCGTAACGGCCCGTGACTATACCCCTCACGGCCCGTGACACCTTGTCACGGCCGTGACCTAAGGGTTGCGATGGGCGGGGTTCAATACGGCCGTAACGAAATTTTACGGTCGGACCGAAATCCTTCCGGGATGGAAGATACGACCCGTATTGGTCATTACGACCAACATGTCATGGTACGGTCTGACCGAAATCCTCCCGGGATGAGAATTACGACCCGTATAATCATTACGAGCAACATGTCATGGCCCGTAACCTTCCATCACGGCCCGTAATAACACTGTCACGACCCGTAACACCTTGTTACGGTCGTGACTTTTAAGGTGTTTCGCGACCTCATGTCACGACCCTGATTTCATGGCCCGTGATAGTATATCACGACCCGTGATGGGACCGTCAAGGCCCGTGATATCACATCACGACCCGTGATGGATGCCCTGGAACTCGTTTTCATCTTATTTAACTTCCAAGTTCAAATCTTCCATACCTATGGACTTATCATTCTCGAGAGAATTCATAAGTGAGGAAATTTACTACATTCTAGGGTTCTTGACAACTCAATTAGGTACCGAAAACATCGGAATGATTGTAATTGAGCAAATTACAACCTAGGGTTAAGCACATATTCATCCTAAGATCATATACATAACATAGGGTTTATAGTTCAATAATTTCTCATCATTTGGGGGTTTGACACATAGGGGAAACATCTCATCGCAGAATTTTACCTAATAGAAACCTAATTTGGTCATAACATGTCTCATATGAATCATGATATTCTAATGGAACCTTAATACAAGGGAATAGATCTAATCAATGGAAGATTAGCTTATTAGGACATGAGGAATCATAAGATGCACACATAAATATCATTATCACAATAGGGAAACATATCAATCATCACATGGTTCTTATCACATTCAACACATAGTAAAGGTCATAGAGGAATAAGAACAAACATCTAGCATGCATACCCTAATATGCCATCCCATCATCTCCAACACTAAGAACATGTGTTCTTATGCATCCAAATCAATAGGATGAGTAGAGAGTGAGAGATTGGATCCCCTTTACGTACCTTGGCAAGAATCTCTAAACCCTAGTTGTTCTTCTTCTTCCCTAGCCTCTTCTTCCTCTTTGGTGGTGATTCCTTCTTCCTCCCCTTCCTAAAGCTTCCAAGCCTTCTTCTCCTTCTCTCTTGACCTTCCTTCTTCCTCTACCAAGCCTTCTTGAGCTGCACAATGGATGAAGCTTCAAACCCTAGCCATGGAGTTCTTGTGTGGAGAGGGAGATGAGAGCAAGAGAGAGAGTGTGGGAGTGGGAAAGAGGGCAAAATTTCTGGTTCTCCCCCCTTTTATACCTAGGGATTTAATGGCTTGTGGGCCATTTGGGTTCAAAGGGCTGTTAGAGGTAAGTGGGCTTGGGTTAATATTTTTGGGGTTTTACAAAAACTCTAGCTCATATTTTCCAATTTGGAAGAGTCTCTATCCATTATTCTGTATAAGGAAAATAGGATTAATATAAAGAGTTCTCTACATGAACTTTGTAGTGCAGCCATGACATGGAAACTGAGAAATAACGTAAGCAAAAGCGAAACTGGGTAAGTACAAGGTAGTAAAATGTAAATTCAGGAAAAAAAACAAGATCAGCTTTGATTTGTTTTATGGAATTACATTCTATCTATAATATTCTTCAACACTTTGGAGATCTCGAGTTTTTTGTAATTAAAAAATCTTTTTTGATTAATATATATTTTAAAATTTCAAGATTTCATATTTTCTAGAGTGAAAACGTAGCACAAAATCATTATAACTCTTTAAAGGTTTCATATTTTATTTTGAATATGTATTATGCTCGAAGGACTTTTATATTTTAAGTTAAATGTAACACAATTTGAAGAATGGGGAAATAAGTTTTTCCTGTTTCATGCCTTACTCATGCCACCGGATGCTTCAGTTATTCTAACTAAATTTGCAGTTCGTTCAATGACAAACCAGTCAATGTAGAAACTACTGGTCCAATTGGAAAGGAGCTTTTTGAAAGAGAACAAGAAGATCTCCTCTCTGATTTGAAAGACATTCCTAAGAAGGCTTGTGACCGTCGGGTACTTTTGTTTCCCCCTTGACTATTTTTTTAATTTGTGCTGGCCCTTGACTCTGCTGTCATTTTTTATATATTAGAATAAATCTCCTGGATCCATTAAGTTATAAAAATGCAACTATTTATTTGGTATAGTACTTGTGTCAATGAAATAGGTTTTAGGATATGTGTTTATTTGGCGTATTGCTCATCAATTGTATGTAAACATACATACATACATACATACATACATACATATGTACGTACGTACGTACGTACACACATACATACATATAGGGAAAAAGGAATGTGTAGCGCACTTGTACTCGACACTTTTTATACAAGTGAACAGTGATCAAAATATTTTGTACAAAGAGTGTTGTTACTTTCTGGTGCACTACACGTGTTACACTCAAGGTGTGCTACACGCTCCTTGCCCTCTATATATATATCTATGCATGTATGTATCAGATTAAGTAAGTTCAACAAAAAAGGTTTGTTACATTGTGCATATGCACTCATCTCACATGACGACCATGAGTTCCAAAGAATACAGATTATGGGCCATCAAGTGATGATGCAATCTCCTCACGTGGAGATCATTTGAGTTTAAAAGATCAAAATTATGAGTCATTAGATGATGAGTTTATGACACTACAAGGAAAACAAAGTTTTAGCGAGAAGAAAATGCCCCCGCTATTTGGTTGCCATATCTACCTGCGAGTAGTTAGCTACCAATTAAGGAGGAACACTTTGCTCGCTAAAAAATACTCAGAATTAATGACTAAAAATTTTTCCTCGCAAATTCCTCGCTATCTAGTCGCTACTTGCTTGCAAGTTGTTCGTCCTATTGTCGTTGAATCTATGCATTAATTTTTCAAGGGAAAAGCAAGCAGTTCGTCCTATTGTCACTGAATCTATGCATTATTTTTAAGGGAAAAAGTATTTGTCGGACAGTTTCCTCACCAATTGCTCACTAATTTAGTCGTCGTTTGCCTGCTAATTGCTCGCAAATTACCCGTAATGTGCTCGCCAATTCCCTAAAAAAAACCCAAAAATTTTGACGGAAAATCTTGCAGTAAGTCACCCGTTAAATGTTCAATATCTACTTATTAATTCGCTCCCAATTTTTTTTAAATATTAAGTAAATAGAAAAAAAATCAATTTTACATTTACGTGAAATGAATAAATTCGCATAACAAAAATTTCAAATAAGTAATACAAAATAACAATCACATAATGTCAAATGCATAGTCACATGACATACAATGTGCTAAGTGCGAGGAAACATAACAGACATAGTCATCATGTCACGAAATACATCCATTCAGTCACCAAAATGCGAGGAAGCATGTATATCCTACTCATCCTAATCTCGATGACAAGATGGAGGGGCCCACACTACATTTTATGCACCAATTAACAATGCCCTCTAAATCTTCATAAGGAATCATAGAGAAATCAAATAGAGAACTAGCAACCGAAGAAATGCTCGCGATGGAAAATGATAATGGACCTATACCGTGAAGTCTCCCTGCGCTAGTAACTCATGCAACATTATGCCATAACGCTGGTTCTAACCCAAGAGACTGTGAGGATGAATACTTCTCTACTAGAAGCATATCATAACTCTTCTAAAAATGGTAATAATTGAGCTCACTTTGCATTAGTGAAAATTATTTTCGAAATAAATAATTGATGGACAAAAAAATGTAAATGCTTAATAATATACCAAAATATATTCTGCTCCTGGGATCAAATCATTAGTCTTTTACTAGTGTGCATCTTCTTGTATAACTCCCGATAATTGACCTCGTTTTAGCTCTCGTATTTCTATAATAAACATTATCAATGTTATGTCATTATCAAATTGATAAGTAATTAATAAAAATTAACAAACTTACCATGCGTTGTTTATGTTTTACAAATTGCTAAATGATTTTATTGTGTTCTTTAATGATTCATGCATAACTGCTCTATTTTGTTAGCCTATGATAGATCGTTTTTCCACTTTTCTTCACTCATTCAAATAAGTACAATACATAATTTTGAGACTAGAAAATATAGCTCTACTTTCTACCATTTACAACTTACCAATGCTCATATAACGAAGCCCAAACATCTCGGATTATTGTTGTTGCTGGATTATTTTTCGTTTCCATTATATTGCCATCGGTTTCTTTCATGACAGCCCCACGATAATTGTGAGGATACCACTCAACCAACAAGAAGCCATCGATGAAAAAAAAAACATTTTGATTATCACATCAGGAAAACCTTCTTTAAATTTAAATTTGACTTACTCCAAAAAAAAAAACATTAGTTAGGTAAATATCAAATTCAAATGATTGAATATTCAAATATTTATCCTGAAGTCATCGTACATGGCTTCTCTCTAACCTAGTGCAATTTGTTTCCAAGATGATGTACCAATAGGGAGTCGATTAATGACAATATGAATGATGTTTCTAACAACACATCTTGGTATAAAGTAGTTCTGAAATCAAATAAGAATACATCATTAGAAGTCAAATAATATTTCAAATTAATTAAAGAAAAATATTGAACTGACGACTTCATCGGGTCATCAATTGTACTGCCACTAGGACGAAATACTCCAGAACAACAACAACAAAGCCTTATCCCACTAGGACAAAATACTCCATATGATAAATATTCCATATGATGGTTGTTGAGATGAAGAACTCCCTGATATAATTTACAAGTTAATAGTAAAATTATTCAATCGAAAAGTCAATCACATAAATTATAATTATTTAATTCTTAGGTGTTGGAGTGTCAAATATATGAGCCTTGCCATGCTCAGGTGTCATGGAACTAGCTCTACCCCATGAGTAACCAGAGCCTGAAAAATATATACATAATTACAATTATGTAAAAGTTTGTAAACAAAAACTTATTAAAAGAAGTCTCTTTAAGTGCTAAAAAAATAATCAAAATTTTCTTCATCTATTATATCATTGTTAATATTGTCATTTATAAATTCGTTATCTTTATATCTAATGCAAAATGTGTCTTGTTTATAATATCTTCCATTGGATCATTTGCATCAAATAATATAGTCATTTCCAATTACATTATCATCTTTATATTAATAGTATTGTGGCATCCAGTAGTCCTCATGCCTTCGTTGTTCATTTTTTTCTTCATAAACAATCTACTTTTACTTTGAATGTTTCGCACCATTCATCAACACCTTTTTTAGATGAAAGATATTTGACAAAATAAACTTGTTGTGCTTTGTGCTTGACATCATCGAAACCTCACTTTGCGGATCAAATCATCGACATCATAATATGAAAACAATATTGTCTTCTATGTGTGAAAATTCTAATATTTGCTTGATAATTTCATAATAGTCCAATTCATTTTCATTGTACAAACGATCGTGGACACAAATGCCACTATTCATTGTAGATTTGTTTTTCATACTCTTTTGTATGAAATTTATAGCCATTAACAATAATGCCTTTTGTAAGTTGTCAATCTTTTCGATGGTCCATAACTCAAATTTTAAATTTGCAACTTTGACACTACATTATTTCTTACCTATTCAATATTTCATATTAGTTGTAATAAACTAATCAATTTTTTATATGTTGAAAGATTCTTATACACCTAATATTTAATTTAAGAAGTTGAAAGATTCATACACACCTAATGTTTAATTCAAGAAGGAAATTGTCGATCTCGAACTTGTAAAATCTGATTGTCGGTCATATAAGGATCTAAATATCTTGTATATGCGTCAAATTTTCTATAAGAAATAAGTAAATATAAAATTTTTCTTAAACTTATAAGATCATCGATAAGAAATAATTATTATAGATTCTTACACTAGATATGGTTCCATTTTACAACTGACGAGAACATAATTCTCCACAATACTTAAATCATTATCGCTTAATATGAAGTTTTGTGCTTTTTTTATCAGTTGAGCTGTAAATTTAAAATGACAAGCAATCTTTAGAAATTTTCTTTCCACTGTCATGCTTCGTTTAAATTTTCGGTTCAAAGTATAATGATATAAAATTAGAAACATCCTCCAAAAAATATGCTTCACGTATTAATCTCTCAATTTTTGCCTTATTTGTTCTCTTTCATTTTAGATACAAGTATCTTTCAAACAGTACATCCATCTAAATTGTACAAGCTCCAAAAAATGATGGTGAAATTTTTTTTCTACTCTATACAAAGTCATTAAGATAGATGATTCAACACGTACCATGTAGCTAAATGAGCATAATTTTTTGAAAAATCTGCTAAACTTGTGATGGTGCCCCAAATAGATTTAGGTAAAAAATTTCGAAAGGCTATATGGATTAATCCTCTGCATAAATACGTGACAATCATGAATTTTTGTTAATTTTACCTTGGTCGACATATATGCAATGATATATTACACGCATATCCATCGGGAAATTTCAATTGCTTTATTCATTCATAAACAAGTTTGCGTTGTTCACTTGACAATATATAAGTGACTTTTGGCCCGATGCACTTCTTCATTGCCATGATCTAACTCCGACTTCGGAATTTTACATATAACTTTCAAGTCCTCTCAAGTTGACGTTGTCCTTCGTTTTATCCTTTAAAGTACATCGCAGTGATGAAAATGTTATTAGAAGCATTTTTTTCAACATGTATAACAGCCAAATTATGGTGGAATAAGCTACATCTCCAATAAGGAAACTCTCAGAAAATTTTTTTCTTCTCCCAATTATGAGTAATCACATATCTTTCTTGTCTATTAGACGATGTCTTCAATCGAAATGTAATAGGACCAATCACATTAACTTGTTCAAATGCTTCAATAACACTCACTTTGCTTGGTGGTAAACTCTTTTCTACGTTGTCTTTCTAAAAGAGTTCCTATCAAGATAGGCAAGAAAACTCTATGACTATCAATCGAACATACTTTTCTATCATACTTCTAAGAAAATGAGCTTATGAATATTCCACAAATTGGGCAAGCGAGTTTACCTATAGTGCTTCAACCACTCAATAATCCATATACGAGAAAGTCATTTATAGTTCACAACATAGTCGCTCTCATTATGAAATTTTGCTTCTTTGATTTGTCATATGTCAAAACATCATCATTCCATAACATCTTCAAGTCATCGACAAGAGGCATAGGTACATATCTATAGTCGACGATCTCGTTCCAGGAATCAAGCAAGTAAAAAAATATGCTTTCTCATACACATACTCGGTGGTGGGTTATAAGGTGTCATGAAAATTGGCCAACAAGAGCAAGTCGTCGTTGAGCCACCTAATGGATTAAAACCATCTGCTCAAAGACCAATCTAACATTTCGAGATTCTTCTGCAAATGTGGGACAGAGCTGTATTAAAACATTTCCATGCTTCTGCATCTGAAGGATGTGTTACAACTAATGGATCATTGTGCATTCCCTCGGCATTGCCAACACATAAACTATGAAATATTGTTAGATAAGAACATATGTTGAAATCTAAGGAGTAAAGGAATATCTTTTTTTTTTTTTTTGAAAAGAGAAAGGATGAATACATAGTCCATTTGTATTAAGATGAAGGATGGAAATGTACAAGTATATATAGGGGAGCAATGCCAAAGAAGGCTCCCCCAAAAGAAAACAAGAAAGATGTTACCTAAACTCCCACTCTCTGAGTTGGAACAATATGTGATGTACAATGAGAACTATGTAACATCTCTCCCCTTCAAAAATCGTGCGATTGCATTGAAGCCAAATCACCCATGTGGTAGCCATGGATCTTGCCCATAATTGTCGCCATCCGAGATTTTAACGCATGCCGAGGGCTCGCAATGAAACCCAAAAGCTATCCACTCCTGATGTGTCGATGCCCACGAATCCCAAGCACCGCCACGTCTCCTGAGCTAAACATTAAAAAAGGAATATCCTTTTGACTAGTGCTAGATTTTTTCATAGGATTAAATCAAGTCTCTCCACAAACACGACAATTTATAAGTTTCATGTCCTTGTAATACAACATGTAGTGATTACGAAGAGCATCGATCTTTTGGTATTCTAGCCCAAATTTACTTGTCATTCTTTTGCACTTGTATAAATTTGTTGGAAGTTTTTCAGAATCAGGTAACATACTCTTATAATGCAAATCATTCTATCAAAACACTTGGTTTGGGAGGGCCTAGGCGGGTCATAGGTGAACAAAGAGAGCAGTGCACGGAGGACGGGAAAAGATATTTACTAATTATCTGGTAGACAAATAGATATTCCCAGGAAAATAATCGATGGGATAAGGCAGTCTTAGCTACTGCATCATAATAACCTTCCTTTTAATCACATTGTTTCACTCTTATTTTAATTTCATCAACTATGACACAACGGACAAAATGCTTCGTTTTTCCACAATCATCCTAAAGAAATTCAGCATCGTCTTTTAAATGTTAAAAAAATCTTGAAGTTGTCGAATTTTGATTTTCCTCTATATTTGATTGATCTTGATTGATTGCATCACCCAATTCTACATTTCTCACCATATCCATTTATGCATTGTTCATTTTTATATCGTCTGATGGCTCAACAATTGAACTTTCAACTCTCTGTTTATTTTTACCATGTAAAGTCTAATTTAAGTAATTCAACCAAAATGCTTATATAAATCCATGTCCACAAAAAAATTGTTTTCACCATTTGTTTGTTTTACATTTTGCACATGAACAACGAATGCGACCAAGGGAATCGGTCTCTTTTTGCTTTTATGCAAATTTCAAAAAATTCATCTACTCCATTTTAAAAATCTTCAACCACATAGCCGTCTTCATCTTTCCAACGAAAAATCCAACTTTGATCAGGTTTTATTGTTTCTAGAGACTTGATCAAATTATGTGTACTGGCAATAAAAACATAAATTGCTTAAAGTGCGCGGTGTGTGGCCGACTTCCCTACATGGAGCGCGGACGACCGTGCGGCGTGCGCTCATATAATAAAAATCAATAAATTATAATGCCTTAACATGAAAAAACAAAATGTTGACGACGACACCCTCACTAGCCTATCTGTATTAATTTCTTTGTTGATTGTTTCTATTAAAAAGTAGTATTCTATTTGTATACATGAGAGAGAGAGGTATCTATTACCGATAATAAAGTAACTAAAAATAAGATGAACACTCTAAAAGTTGGACATGAAAATTAATAATCATTCAACCAAACTATGATCAATAAAGAAAAACATGGCACACCATTTCTTCTTCTCTGCTGCATTTTGAGATAGTTTAAGAGGTTTATTTGTAGTTATGTAGTAATATGCTAGCAAGGATCAAATCTTGCTTTCATCAAAAAGGAAAGGAAAAATGAAGAGAAAAGAAAAGCATGATGTATAAACTCACAAGTGGCATTATTTCCTTTCTTCTTGTGAGTTCACTTTACCATCTCAGTAAGAAAAACCTTGTTGAAGTGAAAAAAAGTAGTTTAAACTTTATACTATATTATGCCTGATCAAATTTAGAAAGTACTCTTACTAAGGAAAACATTAATTATTAATACTTTATACAAAAAGAGTTATCAAATTAATTATGGGATAATTACCATCCTCTAACCTAAGTTCCATGGATGCTATTCTCAGTTTTGTATACTGAGATCTCCTAGCTCAAATGCATCTCCAACATGACACAAATTTTCTTCACATCATTTTTCCAAGCTACTTGCATGAAGAATAAAGTTCTCGAAAGGTCGTGCAACTGCATAGGTGTGCGGTCATGTAGGTAGGTTGGCATGCCCTCCCTGTGGCCGCGCAACCACTGTAGTAGGGAGCACAACACACTCTCCCTACAACTAGTCATGTGGCCGCTTAGGGATCGCGTCGCCGCTATCCCTGTTGCCGGATGACCGGTTGTCGTCAGTGAGAGGAAAGAAAAAATTGAGAGAGGAGAGGAAAAAGTGTTACCACAAAGTCCAGTCCAAGCTCCGATGAGGTCAGAGAGGTCCGATTTGGCGGCCAGAGCAACTGGCCGATGGCGACGAAGGCGGCATCTGGTCGAGCAACAAAAAGAAGGGAAATATGGGGGGGGGGGGGCGTGTGGGGGGGGCTGAGGGGTTCGAGGGTTTTAAGGATTCAGCAAGCAAATTTTTGCTCCCAAATTTCCTTGCTAATAAAACTGAATATTTGTTATAAGTTAGTTGATTTACTGAATATTTGCGAGCAGAGATTTGCTTGCTGTATTAGTCGCTAAGCCCCTCGCAAATAGCGAGCAACTGATTTGTTAATTCCGTAGCAGAATTGCTTGGAAAAAGTCTTAAATTTTTTTAAAGAAAATTGAACGCCTCATAATTCCCTCGCCCTTTGCTCGTAATTGGCAAACAATTTAGTGACAAAAGTTTGCTCGCTAAACTTCGTTTTTCTTGTAGTGTGATGGGCCAATTTTACTATATGAACTATGCGACCAAATTTTTTTACCGCACCTTAATCTCCCTCTCTCTATATATTTATGCATATAAGCCGAGGGTGATTCGACTGCTCACTTTCTAGAGAAAAAACAGGGACAAACTTCCATACCTACCATATCAGTTCATTTTTGTTTTGTTTATTTTCACATTCTCTTCAAGGTAGTCTAGGATTATTTATTTTAATTTGATTCTTTTAAAGAATTCGAAAATATATTTTGGTGGGGGAATATAATGTATTTGTATATAACAGGGACAAATATAATGGATTTTTTTCCATTAATATATTTTTAGCTTCCTTAATGATATCTGTTTCTTTTGAATTGAAATATAACATGTCCATATGCCCTTATTCAAAATTCAGATTTTTGTAAATCCTAGTCCTGTATCCAAAAACCCTTTAGGCACAGGTCTATATTTAACACCCATTCTTCAGTTTGGATAATCTATCTTGAAATTCTGTAATAACATGCTGATTTGGTAGCTGATATGGAACTACTCTTTGCTGAAATGTCCAATTTTTGTTGATGTGCATAATTGTGTTAACCATGTCATATCCAGCTTATGTCAGCCATGTCCTCATTGTGTTAACATACACTTGAAATGACAACTGGATGGATGAGATATTTGATGAGTTGAGAAGTTTGTTATCAGTTTTTATTTTGTTTTCTTGAAGTTCACCGTAAATAAAAAATGATTGCACCATTTGCGATATTCTTGGTAATTACTGTTTTTCTTACATTGTTTATTTCTTTTGTTTTTGTTGCTTACAGATTAATGAATTTGTTAAAAGAGCAAGAGCTGCAAAAATTCATGCACACATAATCAGCCACCTGAAGAAACAGATGCCAGCTATGATGGGTAAGGCTAAGGCTCAACAACGGCTTATTGATAATCTGGAAGATGAATTTGCAAAGGTAATAAAACTATTCAGAACTTGCTTCTATTAAGCACATCATATAACCTTCTTTTAAAAATAATACTAGAACCTTTCGTTTACAATGAATCCCCACACAAAAGGCTTTGAACTAAATCTACAGACTACAAGACAAGAAAACGGACAGGTAAGCAAACACATGTCCCTTGTCATAGATCCTTTTTACCACAGCCATCTTGGGGGGTGTTAAGTGATAAAAAAAACATATAAAGTAGACACAAGGACCAGCTCTGATCAGTGTGATCAAAACAGCATGAAAGTACATCATTTTTCTCATAGAGCACGGCATAGCGTCGAGAATTACAATTGTAAGCTGTTTTAATAATCATCCACTTGTCTGATCTTGTGCAAAAATTACTGATCCAATGTCTCTACTTCTTGATTGCTTGTAATAATAAAAAAATTACAATAAAATTTCAATTATTAGAGAGATTGATAAACTACGGAGGAAGCTAAGCATATTATACTAACATATATATTCGAGTCAAAAAGGAAAATTGGATACGTGAAAAAACTACTACAGTAGATCTGTATCGATGCCTTAGTCAAGTGGTTGACTTATTTAGAAGTACTTCAAGAGCTCATAAAGACTGATGTACTGACAAGTGGTATGAATTTTACATTTTGTTCAGCCTCTGTTTCTTGCATAGTTAGGTAATGTCCGTCAGATTAAGGAAGCCTGCTTAAAATCAGATAATGAACTCAGTTATTGGTTAGACAATTCTAGATTGATGTTGACTGTACTGCTTAACCTTGCTGATATTTCATTGGGTTATGCTCAAGGACGTGCCTTTTGGTCTTCTTGCGATGAGTTATTTGCCCTCCGGTACATATTTTGCTTTGGAAGTTCGTTTTAAATGTCCAGGGGATTTATGATGACCAAAGTTTAACCTCAATGATTGGTTAGACAATTCTAGATTGATGTTGACTGTACTGCTTAACCTTTCTTATATATGAATTACAACTTATATTTGTCAGGCTTTATAGCATATGCTCAAGAATGCACCTTCTGGCCTTTCTTGTGAATTGTGGTGTATATTCAGAATCCTGTAGTTGTCCATTTTGTGTATAGAGAACATATTGGCTTATCAACATTTGTTCTATACCTTTAGCATGTGTTAGGTTTGAATTATGATTTGGATACTGAACAAAAAGCCTTTCTCATAATCATTTATAGCTCACTGGTATAGATTTGTGTGCTTGATAGAAATGATTTATGGAAAAGGAAATCGCCAAATGTATATTACCAGCTGCAATGTGTAAATGCAAGGATTAAATGTTCATAGAAAAACAATCCTGTGTCAACGAACTCAATCATATATTTCATAACTTTCCTTGTATCACTTCAATCTATGCACATTCTGTGCTTAAGTTATCATCATAACCTCCATAACCGGCACCATTTTAAACAGGTTCAACGAGAATTTCATCTACCGGCTGGTGATTTCCCAAATGTTGAGCACTTTAAAGAAGTACTGACCGGTTACAACATCGATAGCTTTGAGAAGTTGAAGCCCAAAATGATCCAAGCAGTAGATGACATGCTGGGATATGACATACCCGAGCTTCTGAAGAGTTTCAAAAACCCCTATGAATGATGAAGAGTGTTCAGTGCACTTTTTTTCTTCTCTTTTTTTTGTGTAGAATTAAATTTAACATAAGCCTAAATTCTGGAATCATTGAGGTTAAACTTTGGTCATCATTCCATGTAGTGAAAATCTGTTCCAGCTTATTATCTACTTCTACCTCATAAATTTACTTCCTTTGTACAAGAAATATTTTGTTATTGCTGCATCTGAAAATCATCATGCTCAAAAGATTATATTGTAGTTGCGTTGCCATCTGATCAGTGTTGAGGCGACGAACGAGTATTCCAACTGAACTTGTGGGTACTCTTTATTTCTCCTTGGAAAATGTATTTTGCCTATTAGAAGCGTACAAAATTTCATCCGGAAATATTATCTATAGTGAGATTAACGTTCCTTCTAATCTGCAATTGTACTATGTTTCTTTTCATTTACAACGATGTCCTATTAATATATCATTTTGATTCACACTTCATCACGTGGCAGAATATAAATTTGGAGATGCTACGATAATACTTATTTGACTTGACTTTGACCAAAAGACTAGTCAATAATATGTGGAAGCAATAACTTTAAAATAAAATTAAATAAAATAGTCTATCAAAATAGTCATTCCTCTACATTATTTTATTAAAGAAAAGATAAAGCTAATTAAACTCTGTAAGGATTAGTTTAACTCAAGTTAGGCTCCTATCATGTGCAAGCTTTCACATCACGAACATTTGCATCATCAATGTCATCATCTATTCTTAATTACATCCCTCGCATGCAGGATCAAAAGCAGAGAAAAAATAGTATCACATGAGCAATGAAGCTTAGTATGTAATAACAATATCAATAAAATAAAGCATATATTAAAATAATATCACGAAATAGATAACCTCAATATTATCTTTTATTTTACTTTCTCCTTTTTCTTTACCTTTCAATTACCTTTTATAATAACTATAATTTCAGTCATGGATCCATCAGTCGCACCATCAAGATGTGCAGTAGTTGTAGTATACAATTGGTCCATGTTCAGTTGTATCTTTTCATTACTAAAAACATCAATCATATTAAGATGCACAGTGGTCAGAATGTTCAAGCCTATTTTATTCTTTCTTTCATTATCTTATCTTAATCATGACAATCAATATGTGAACCTTTACCCAGCACAATGAGATTCAGTTTGTCCCGCCGCAAGCATGGCTAGCTAGGCCAAGAATCAATAGAAATCAGTCGGGTCCAATCCGAAAATCGGGGTAAACCTTGTAGTCATGAATAAATCCTATAGTCGAGATAAATCTCGTATTCGGCGGGGCCCTCCTATTCATGCGGATAATTTCAATCACAAACATTAGCAATTTTTAATGTTATATCATTAATGGTGAAGATCAAGATAACCTAGGAAAAACAATCATCATAATTAGCAGGCATTATAAAAAAAAATAATCATGACTAACTTTCATTAGAACATGACTCATGTCATATAATAACACAGTCTGTGTCTAGGGTGAGTCATCTTTAGTTTCAGGAAATAATCCGCATCAGAGACAACACAATCCATTTTAGCAGGCACGTTCATTTCCTGGTTGGAAACGTCCCATTCCGATATGTTGCATATCGATATCAACTGTCATAGTCTGTGTTGGGTAAAACCCGACCCGGACAGTTTCAGGTTTTAACGATAGTCTGCTTCATGGAACACCGACCATGTCAAGGGGTGACACAGCCCGTGTTTCGACTTCGTGGTTGTATGCGAGACAGAAACCGCGTCCAAGAAAGACGTGGTCCGTCGTTCCCAGCATCTCGCGTTGTTTTGGCAAGACGATGCCGGTGTTATGAACGCCACGGTGGTGTTATGCGCGGACATAGCCTGTGACGTGTGGTCATGCGACCGGTGTCTAGGTGAGAAAATAGTGGGTAGTCAGACATAGTCCTGCGCTCATAAGCGAGAAGGTCCATGTTCGTTCATCCCTTCATCATCCGGTGACACACGACTTGCGTCCATGTGACGCAATCGGTGTTTGCATGAAGCCGGGCCGTGTCAGGTAAGACACGATCCGTGACCGATCATCGATGCCCTATATTAAATCAATATAAGCAATATTCTATAGTTGATCCTTTAACATTACATACCTTGGTTTGTTTTTCCTTTCTCACTATTTCTTCTTCTTCCACCACACACACACACACACACACACACACACACACACACACACACACAAACACACACACTTCCCCTCTTGGTGCCAAATGATCCTACAATGAACATACAAATTAGAGAGAGAGAGAGAGAGAGAGAGAGAGAGAGAGAGAGAGAGAGAGAGAGAGAGACCTGATGCTTTAGACTTCTAAGAGAAATAATAAAGCTCTTTCTCCTCTAACCCTCTTTTTATATGGGTTTTCTATTTGTCATTCAAGTCCAACTCAATTTAATATCTCCTATTTCACTTGTGATTAGGAGTCCTTTAGGAACTAATTTGGGTAGCATTAGGAATCTTAACATATTAGGATAATATTTTGACTTTGACACTAATCCTTTTCCTAATGTTAATCATGCTATACTTTATCTTTCCTTTTTATCTTGTTAATATTTATTATTATTTTTTTATTCCTTTAAATTCCTGAGTGTTACATAATAACCTCCTAAAAAATAAATTCATCCTCGAATTCAGTAGTATCATCTATCTATTAGTTATATATGTTAGATTCATAATTCTATTAGTGGGATTCACTCAAAAGTACTTGGCTGGGCTTGCCCTCTTCGATTAGCAATATGCCTTGGAGCCATCTACATTTACAACAAGTGAATACAAATATTTAAACATTAACTTTTCTATCCATAACCTCCTTGGGACATTACCTATGCTTTTCTTTGATGGCATTGTGACTATTCGTGATGCTTGCACATTAACTCTACTTTCTTAGAGACAGCTAAGAAGTGTCTCTCATTAGGCTCGGATACCTTACTGTAACGCCTCCAAATCCACACCCGACACATAACAGAATATAAACTTGGAGACGCTAGCTACGACAATACTTCTTTGACTTGACTTTGACCAAAAGACTGACCAAGAATATGAGGAAGCAATAACATTAAAATAAACTTAAATAAAGTATTCTAACAAGATAAATCATCCTTTTACATTGTTCTATAAAAGAAAAGATAAAACTAATTAAACTCTGTAAAGACCATTTTGACTCAAGCTAGACTCTTATCATGTGCAAGTCTTCACATCACGAACACTTGCATCACCAGTGTCATCATCTATTCCTCATTACTCCCTCGCTTACATGATCAAAAGTAGGGGAAAAATAGTATCCCATGAGCAATGAAGCGCAATATGTAATAATAATCAATAGAATAAAGCATATATTAAAATAATATCAGAAAATAAACAATCTCGGTATTATCCTTTACTTTACTTTCTCCTTTTTCTTTACCTTTCAATTACCTTTTTCAATAACTATAATTTAAGTCATGGACCCATTAGTCGCACCATCAAGATGCATAGTGATTGCAGTATACAGTTGGTCCATGTTCAATTGTATCTTTTCATTAGCAAGAACATCAGTCGCATTAAGATGCGTAGTGATCAGTATGTTCAAGCCTACTTTATTCTTTCTTTCATTATCTTATCTTAATAATGACAATCAATATGTGAACATTTACCATGCAAAATGAGATTCATGTTATCCCACCTTAAGCAAGGCTAGCTAGGCCATGAATAAGTAGAAATCAATTGGGTCCAGTCACGTAATCGGGATAAACCCCCCAGTCAAGATAAAATCCTGCAGTTAGAAATAAATCCTGCAGTTGAGATAAATCTCGCAGTTGGCGAGACCCTCCTCTTCATGCAGATAATTTCAATCACAAACATTAGCAGTTTTTAAGATTATATCATTACTGGTGAAGATCATGATAACCTAGGAAAAACAATCATCAGAATTAGCAAGCATTATAAAACAACAATAATCATGATTTACTTTCATTAGACAAAACATGGCCCGTGTCATATAATAACATGGTCCATGTCTGGGGGAAGTCAACTTCAATTTCAAGAAACAGTTCACATCGGAGACAACATGTCAGTTTTAGTAGGCGCGTTCATTTCTTGGTTGGAAACGTCCCTCGTCCGATATGTTGTGTAGGATCTGGAATGGCACCAAGAGGGGGGG
>LTAE01000444.1:66592-83470 GCA_001647135.1 Pontederia paniculata | reverse complement strand
CTCTCTCTCTCTCTCTCTCTCTCTCTCTCTCTCTCTCCATAGCCATGGCCATGCATGAGAGCTTCGAGCTCCAACCAAATCCAGCTGTGGTTCAGCCAAAAATTTGAAGTGTCTATTGATCTTTTCCTTAAATTTCTCAGCACAAAAACAAAAAAAGACATCGTTACATAACTCGAATTTGATTTTATGATTTATTTAAAAAAAAGAAAAAAAGTTGGCAAAGAACATCTTTTTTTTTTCTTTATCAGTTACATTTCCAGTGCCTTTTGCACATGGAATCTTATGTCATTTTCATCCAAATGAGTGAACGTGTGCTGGCTTGTTACTTGCCATCATGTATTACTACTCAATTACCTCCTAATTGTACACTTTATTATTATTTTGGATCGTATTAGGCGATAACATTCAATTTATTTCATTAAGAATATAAAAAAAAGTTAATTACTTCTTAATTTAAAAATGGATAATTACCTAAATTCTTAGCATAGCTCTTTATTAATAGAGTCGGATAAAGAAAATATTTCAACAAGTAACTGATAGCTCATAAAAAAATAATTAACAAGATGATATTATTTTAACTTCAATTAAAACTTTAATTAATAAAATTACTTTCTAAAAGAATACTACAATTTTATATTGTCTCTCAACTCTATCCATATCCAGTGGTAGCAATATGTACTTTATCCGTATCTATATCTATATAGATAATTGAAATGTGTTTTTGTTCGTGCATGTTACATAATTTTAAATGGTAGCCATTTTTTTTGAAAAAAATAAATATTTTAGAATTATTATATCACAATCTTTGCCATTTTAGAATCCAAGGGCGCGTAAACAATTTTGAATCACAATTATGATATTTGATCTTAATTTTATATCGTGATTAATGACTACTTATTATACTAAAAAAATACAAAAAAAATATGTATTTGGGAGCACAAAATTTCCTAAATAAATAAATAAATTTTATCAATAAAAATCAAACTTAAAATAATTTTAGCAATCGAGTGCCATAACATGCATTCTGGTGAAGCATAAAAAAATATTGTCCACAAAAAAACTGACTGATTAAATCGGTAAAATCAGATAAATATAAAAACAAATTACTAGGAAAGGGTTCGTACGCGACGACTTGGGGAAGAATTACTAATAATTACGTCATCCTAATCACATCTCAATTTAAGATAATTTTAAATCCCCATATTACTGTCCTTTAATAGCTTAAACAGACATAAATCACAATTAATTATTCCAGAAAAAAAACAAAGTGATAAAGTTGCATAGCCAACGACACGTCATATTTTCTCCAATTTTGGACATATTTAATTTATCAAAAAATGAAAAAAAACTTAATTAATATAATTTCTCAAAATACTAATTCCCATAATTAATATTTATTTCCACGCAATCGAATCAATGCAATCTCGTCCACGGGAACTCAAGTTGCGCCTCAAGAACGCCCCCGCTAAAAGTGTTCCCCACTTCTCATTGGCTAAACGGATCTGCCACGTGGTCACCGACGCCAGTTGGAGGCGTTCCCACGATAAGATCCCGAGGCCCGCGGGTGAAGGTAGTATTTTTGTTTCCCAAAATGCCCCTTCCTTTTTATTATCCAACAAAAAAGCGAAACGAACAAAACGAGAGGAATAAGTTGTTCCAGAAATGACCCTATAATTGTGATATATTACGATAATGGCCCTTGCTCTCGTGCCCGTTGCCCTGTCTCGGCAGCTTGCAATATAAATACGTCCCTGCGCCCCAGCGTTCGAGGAAGCAGTCCATTTGTGTGCGTGTGGAGAGAGAGAGGAGAGAGAGAGAGCTGCTCGGAAACCCTCGTGGTTGATCCATTTGGGATCCGGGTTTCTAGGGTTTCCTCGCTTGTAGGGGCGAACGGGGAGGCGGCCTGTGTTGTGATTCTGCCANCTCGGCAGCTTGCAATATAAATACGTCCCTGCGCCCCAGCGTTCGAGGAAGCAGTCCATTTGTGTGCGTGTGGAGAGAGAGAGGAGAGAGAGAGAGCTGCTCGGAAACCCTCGTGGTTGATCCATTTGGGATCCGGGTTTCTAGGGTTTCCTCGCTTGTAGGGGCGAACGGGGAGGCGGCCTGTGTTGTGATTCTGCCAAATGGGCGCCGCGATGCTCTCGGATCTCCTCACGGAGGTGCTGATCCCGGTGGCCGCCGTCGTCGGGATCGTGTTCTCGCTGCTGCAGTGGTTCCTGGTGTCGCAGGTGAAGCTCTCTCCGGAGAAGCAGTCGCCGGCGGGCGGGAACAAGAACGGCTACGCCGACTACCTCATCGAGGAGGAGGAGGGGCTCAACGACCACAACGTCGTCGTCAAATGCGCCGAGATCCAGAACGCCATTTCCGAAGGTGAGGAAAGATGGGAACTTTCTTGGTTAGATCTCGTCTTCGTTGTCTGCTTCTGTTTAGATCCCGTATTTGGGGGGCCTTTCTCCTCCGCTGTTGCTTCTCTGGGTTTTTAATCCTAAGTTGACATCCTTTTGTCCAGTTTGAGATATATTTAAATCCATGGAGAAGAAAAAAAGTCTTCTTGTCCTCTTTTTTCTGTTACATTTGGTTACATGCTTAGTTTTTTTTTAAAATGTACATTTTTGTCGGTGAACAAAAAAGTTACCATTACATACATATGTGTTTCCTTATGCTTTTAGAATGTTGATATTTGAAGGCCTCAGTGGTCATTGGTGTAACAAAAGATGCTCGTTTAGATGATATGAAAGTCGGGGATCACAATAAAAAAGTCTCTTTTTTTTAAATTGTTACTCTCACACTTGAGCTCTTATAACTTTCTAGGTTCAAAGATCAGTGTTTCCATGTTCTACAAGGAGCTTACATGCTGGAATTGAAATCATAAATATATATACTTGCTGCCATTTTGTGAGATGCTTGCATGGTTTAAATACTGTTCAGGATTTAAATTTGTTTAATACTATAAGCTCGTGTATATTTGCCCCTGACGAGATGATGGTAATTGTTTTTAAGATCCGACACTGCATTGTCTAGGAAACCACTTATATTTTATATTATTTACTCTGTTTCAGTTTAATGCTTAAGCAAGGAAACGTTGAATTGTTTGTCTAACTTGTAGTCATCTCCTAACATTTAACCTTCTGAATCTAACAGGTGCCACATCTTTCCTCTTCACGGAGTACCAGTATGTTGGAATCTTCATGGTTGCTTTTGCAGTCCTGATCTTCCTCTTTCTTGGATCTGTGGAGGGTTTCAGCACAAAAAGCATGCCCTGCACTTACAGTAAGGACAAGATGTGCAAGCCAGCCCTTGCCAATGCCATCTTTAGCACCTTGTCCTTCTTACTTGGTGCAATTACCTCCCTTGTCTCTGGTTTCCTTGGCATGAAGATTGCAACATATGCAAATGCCAGAACAACTTTAGAGGCGAGAAAGGGAGTCGGAAAAGCTTTTATCGCTGCTTTCCGATCTGGTGCTGTTATGGGCTTTCTGCTTGCTGCAAATGGTCTTCTTGTGCTTTACATTGCTATTAATGTATTCAAATTGTATTATGGAGATGACTGGGAAGGCCTTTTCGAGGCTATCACTGGTTATGGTCTTGGAGGCTCTTCCATGGCACTTTTTGGCAGAGTTGGCGGTGGTATCTATACCAAAGCTGCTGATGTTGGTGCTGACCTTGTTGGAAAGGTTGAGAGGAACATTCCAGAGGATGATCCAAGGAACCCAGCTGTAAGATCTTTTGTTTTCTTGTGGCCTTTTTCTTCATGGTAGTTATTACAGTTACTTCCATTTAGGTACATTAATTTTCCTGTTAAAATTTGAATGACCTTTGTTGCAAATTTGGTTTGATATTAGCTTTAGTGTTTATTTTCTGCATCAGTTGGGTGGTCTTTTTTCCATATTCTTAGGGATTATTTATTTTCTGCATCTGTTGGATGGGCCTCTTTTCCATATTTTTAAAGATCATGTGACTCTCATTACTTACTCTAACTTATGACCTCCACATGATGTGATATCTTGGTTTGTGCTTCACAGGTTATTGCTGATAATGTTGGTGACAATGTTGGGGATATTGCTGGGATGGGTTCAGATTTGTTTGGCTCATATGCTGAGTCTTCATGTGCTGCTCTTGTTGTTGCCTCTATCTCATCCTTTGGAATCAACCAAGAATTGACTGCAATGATGTACCCCTTGCTGATTAGCTCTATGGGCATTATAGTTTGCTTGATTACTACTCTGTTTGCAACTGACTTTTTTGAGATAAAGGCAGTCAAGGAGATTGAGCCTGCACTTAAAAGACAACTTATTATCTCTACTGCTCTCATGACTGTGGGCATTGCGATTGTTAGTTGGGTTGCTCTCCCTTCAACATTCACAATTTTCAATTTTGGTGAACAGAAGACAGTGAAGAACTGGTGAGCCATTTGTAATTTCATTTTCTTTTGTTTATTGAACTCATAATGTCTTGAGTTGTCATGTTATTCTTTATGTTGCCTATGCAGGGAGCTTTTCTTCTGTGTAGCAATTGGTTTGTGGGCTGGTCTTGTCATTGGATTTGTCACTGAATACTATACAAGCAATGCATATAGGTAAACTATAGACACTTCCACATTAAATCATGTAGCTCACTTTGTTTTTTTCCTTGCATGCCATTTTAATTATCTTCTGCTTTGTCATTGTCTTACAGCCCTGTGCAAGATGTTGCTGATTCTTGCAGAACTGGAGCCGCTACTAATGTCATTTTTGGTCTTGCTTTGGGATACAAATCTGTCATCATTCCCATTTTTGCTATTGCTGTCAGCATTTTTGTCAGTTTTAGCTTTGCTGCTATGTATGGCATTGCTGTTGCTGCTCTTGGAATGCTTAGTACCATTGCTACTGGACTTGCCATCGATGCCTATGGACCCATTAGTGACAATGCTGGAGGCATTGCTGAGATGGCTGGAATGAGCCACAGGATTCGTGAGAGAACTGATGCTCTTGATGCTGCAGGAAATACTACAGCTGCAATTGGCAAGGTACATCGTTCACTACAAACAATTTTTTCTTACCCTTGTTATTGCTTTTATATACAGTAGTTTGTTCTTGGTGGTGTAGCTGAAATTGTTGGATATCTGTTGTACCTCTTTTACTGTTGTTATGAGAGACATTGGTGTTCCAATCTGGTCTTACGTTATTTGAGGTACAATAATTAATGTGAATTTGGACTCTGGATCCTAGTGCTGACTAGTATCAGTGTATCAACAACAACAACAACAACAAAGCCTTAATCCCACTAGGTGGGGTCGGCTACATGGATCATACGACGCCATTGCGATTCGTTGATCCATGGTGTATCACTACTTATAAAAGTCCACTGTTCGTTTGCGCCATTTTAGTGCCTTTCTCGTACATACTGTGTTACAGTTCATATAGTTGGAGGACTAGGTTTTGTATATGTAGATTTGGCCTCTGGATCGTAGTGTATGCATAACTGATTTCTATCTTGTTCCTTTTACTCTTCTTATATGCTGTCCAGTAGTCTTTATTGAGAAACTAGGAACTCAATTTGTTTCCCTGGTTGCCTTTCTAGGGTTTTGCCATTGGTTCAGCTGCATTGGTGTCCCTTGCTCTATTTGGAGCCTTTGTGAGTCGGGCTTCAATCTCAACTGTGGATGTTCTCACTCCCAAGGTGTTCATTGGTTTGCTGGTTGGGGCCATGCTTCCATACTGGTTCTCAGCTATGACCATGAAAAGCGTGGGTAGTGCTGCCCTTAAGATGGTTGAGGAAGTACGCAGGCAGTTTAACACCATTCCTGGTCTGATGGAGGGAACCACCAAACCAGACTACGCAACCTGTGTCAAGATCTCGACTGATGCTTCCATCAAGGAAATGATTCCTCCGGGTGCTTTGGTTATGCTTACTCCCCTTATTGTTGGAACTCTCTTTGGTGTTGAAACTTTATCAGGAGTTCTTGCTGGTTCTCTTGTTTCTGGTGTCCAGGTTAGCAGAACTCATCAATGGTAATTCGGATCCTATGCATGCATTCATAAGTTCCTAATTCTCATGTAAATTTCTGTACAGATTGCCATCTCTGCATCAAACACTGGGGGTGCATGGGACAATGCAAAGAAGTACATTGAGGTACAGCCACAATTTTCTACGTTATTTCTTCGCTTAGGGCATGTTCTTTTGGCACTCCTATTTCATGCTTGTGATCTTTCTCTGCTATTAGGCTGGCGCTTCAGAGCATGCCAGGAGCCTTGGTCCTAAAGGATCTGATCCTCACAAAGCTGCTGTCATTGGTGACACTATCGGTGACCCGCTGAAAGATACATCCGGACCATCTCTCAACATTCTTATCAAGCTCATGGCCGTCGAATCACTTGTGTTTGCACCCTTCTTTGCCACTCATGGAGGTCTGCTCTTCAAGATCTTTTAAGTCTGGCATGTAGCAAGCGACAAACAGAATCGACTCAGGGATATTCAGAATCACACCTTTAGCCTTCCAAAGTTCGATTCCCCATCATGATGGTTTTTCGCCGTGGTGCTTTATACTTTTTGAGTTTTACGTAGGCGGTATCTCGTTTCCAGATTCCATTTAAATACGCAGAGTCAAATTTTTACCTTTGCTACTTCGATAATTATGTCGATGATAATATTGGTGGTTGACGATTGGTGATATGATCCTGATTCTTGAAAAGTAGTTGTATTTGATCATGAGACAGTGTATTATCTGAGTTATCTAGTGTTTTATGTTATGCATTTCAAAGTGATATATGGCATAGTTTAGTTATGTTGGTGCTTTTAATTGCGAACGCAAGATGTCAAGTTGGATCGACACTATGATATATTTCATGATTTCATCGTTGATTCATAGTGTTAACTGTTTGTTTGAGAATGTGGAAGGAGTCGGAACAAAATTTCCAAACAATGTGCTGATAGATATATAATTTGTCTGTTGACGTGAGATAAACTAACACTTTATATGTAAGGAAGCAAATATATAATTCGTAGAATAAATGTTAATAAAACAGAAGGGAATTGCTCGAAATTAAAATGTTTTCCATTCTGCCACATGAACAATAATATATTAATGTGTATTTTTAGTTTGTTTCTCTGCAGTGTATTGCTTGATAACGTTCATGTAGCAAGATCAGCTATTAAATGGGACTTTGCACATGCAAGTGTGAAGTATGCTCGTAACTTTTAAATTTAAAAAAAAAACAATAACAAGTATGCAGTAAATTGATTAAATTCAATGTTAAACCTTGATAGCAGAATTAAACTTAGGGGACAAATATAATTGAATTTCAATTTATAACTATTCTTGAATAGTTTCTTTTTAAGGTTTTTTTCGATGCTACATAGAGCCGAAGTTTAAGAAAGAATGGAATGAAAATGGAGATATAATACACCTCAACACAATTTAGAGTCGAATTAACTCGACAATAATACAACATAAATGAAACTTGCGACACAGCTGATATTTGATGATAAAAATGATATATCAAAATTTAAAGATGTCTACAAGTGGATTTTATTTACATGTCAAACATATTTTTAACAATTAAATTTTAAATTTACGTTTGTAATCTATTATAAAACTTATCTATATAATTTTAGTTATACTTGGGAATTATAATCATGGTCAACTTTATAATGTTAAATATGATCCTCATCTTTTGGAAAAAAAGAAGACCATTACACACATACTATACTATATTTAACCGTATTTTAATATATATTAGCTTAAATCACTCTTTTTTCTCTAGTCTTTTAACATCTATTAAGCTTGTTAAGATACAAAATAAAAAATTATAAGATCGAATCCAGAATTATGATATTTTACTTATAAATAAAAATAAATATGCAAATTCATCCTTCTTTAACATTTTTCTCGTCTAAACTATAACCTCTTTTTCATTTCATTAATCTACATTCTCATATTATCATTTATCTCCTTTTAACTTTTAAACACTCATTTAACTCCAAATACTTCAAATTTATTTATTACCCTTCTACCTAATTTGTTTTTAACGTCTTTTTTAAAAATGAAAAATGATATCCATGCCTCATCTCATTCCATTTGATTTTTAATTTTCTTAGGTCTTTAAATTTGAAAGTAAAAGTTAAATAAGGGTAAAAGAGTAATAAATGAATAAATTTTAGGTATTTGCAATTATGGAAGTGTTTGAAAAGTTTACAAGGATAAATGGGTAATATTAAAATTTAGGAGATAAAGTAAAAAAAATATAGGTATAGTTCAAAAGAGAAAACTAAAATTATAAAAAAATTATAGGGCAAACATATTATATCTCATATATATATATATATATATATATATATGAATTACTCATCTTAAAAAAATTATATATATATATATATATATATATATATATATGAATTATTCATCTTAAAAAAATCAAACAATTAACTTTGAGACTAAAAACATACAAATATGCTCAGAAATTGTCCCTCATGAACATGAGCTTGGGAGAGCGAGAAGAGAAGAGAAAAGAGAAGGATACGACGGCGTCGCTTAAGCAATGCTGCCTCCTCCTCTCGTTCCCTACCTCCCCCTTGTCGCCGGCCGCTGTCTTGAGATCCCAACTACTTCACGTCAAAGAAGCATAAAGTTCCCACCTTTTCTCGACCCCTCGCCTCTTCTAAACCCCGCACCATCGCCGGGGGTAACGGGAAGTCACCAGTGCCGGAGGGGTCGAATCCGTCCCGTGAGCTCTACCTATACAATACCATGTCCAAGGAGAAGGAACTCTTCCGGCCCCGGGTGCCGGGAAAGGTCGGCATGTACGTCTGCGGCGCCACGGCCTACGATCTCAGCCATATTGGGCACGCCAGAGTCTATGTCACCTTTGATGTCCTGTACAGGTAAAGATGATGCCCGGCTCTCGAGTTCGAAATTTCTTTTCTGTTCTGTTTGGTATGTTTAGGCGCTTCTGGTGGTTCTGTTCCAGTAAAGATCATATCTTTGGGAGCTCAATGTTGATGCCTTATGAGAATAAGTTGAGACTGATGGTTTTCAAAGACTTGGCTTTAATTCTTTTCGGTAGCAATTGGCTTGAAGTTGAAGGTTGAATTTCGGAAACTTGTTATTGGTAGCAATGAGTTAACGAAAATGGACCTTTATTTTCCCTCTAATGTTGAAACTTAACCTTCCTTCTCCATGTTTTAAAGAATTGGGATAACATAATTCTGTTCAGTTGTTTGTATACTGCAATGCTGCATTATAATGAACACCATTTTCATATTCCCTATCTTCCTATGGTCACTATAAACACATATTTAACAACAGATGATAAAGACAGGACGAAGCTGTTTAAGCTGGTCCAGTGGCAAATATATATACACCATCATCTATCCTTCTAGAGTATTACCATTGCCCGTTCCTCATGTTTTTTTCTCTTCTAATATCTTTGTTTGGGGATATTAAAGTTGTCCTCTGTTAATGGCAATAGCTGCGATATAACTATTGATAAACATGGTGTTTTCTATTGTTAGATACTTGCAGCATTTGAAGTATGAAGTCTGCTACGTACGGAATTTCACAGATGTTGATGACAAGGTTATTACAGCTTGACTTCTTTCTGTTGGAATATTATTTATTCTCTTAGCTTTTGATATCTAACTAATCTAATTTGTCATGATGATTCTTATCCAGTATTAGTATTCAGAGTCTCCAACTGTATCTTGATTGATCAATCATTGTGAAGGAACAAATGTAAAATGATTGTGTCATTATTTCGCTCTCATTTGCCCATCCTGTTGTGGTTCTGTAAATATAATGTATTTGTTCAAGCAGAAAAGAGTAGCATGTAATTCTTCAGACCAAATAACATCTTTTGATTTAAATTAGAAAATAGTCTGTTTTACATATATATTGGGTGCTAATCTTTACCAAGTTACCTCTATTATGCATTGGAACATTGGTGTTTGTCATAGAAGAAATACCTATGACTATTATTAGGTTATCACAACCCCTCAACATATGATTATTGTTTTTCTTCTCTCGTTATAGCATTTGACAATTGGTTTATGATATGAAGTCACTAAACTGCTTATGTCATACTTCCTGGTTTTCCATAAGTTGTTAATACTCAACATGCACTTGCCTTTCACGTTGAATGAGAAACTGCTACTAGGTGCCCTCTTTTGTTTTCTTGACAGATTCTAGTGTTATAGATATGTAATCACCTTTAACTTCATACGATATTAATGAAAATGCCTTTTACCAGTGCCAACTGCTTTCTTATATATGCATGACAGGATCCTGAGTTATGTATTTATGTAATTCTGTAGATAATTGCTCGGGCAAATGAACTTGGTGAGGATCCCTTAAGTTTGAGCAACCGCTGTTGTGATGAATTCCATGTGGACATGCAAGATCTTCAGTGCTTGCCTCCAGCTTTCGAACCTCGTGTTTCTGATCACATGAATCAGATTATTGACATGATTAAACAGGTTTTTCCCATTATCTTTGATCTTGATATAGTTATTGTTGTGTAGATGAAGATATTTTTAAACTATTTGATGTTACATTTTTTACGAAGCGATGCAATAGTAATGGTAGGTAAATAAGTGAGATAGCTATACTAACTTTGCTTTGATTGTATTTTTTTTTTTTTGGAAATCTGCAACTTGCTTACTGCAAATGGAGATATATAACTTTGTAGTAGTTTCTAGTCCTTCTGATTCTTTTCTTCATCAGAAACATTTCTGATAATGTAACTGCATAAGCTTTGTTCAGTCAGTTGGCATAACTGGAAGCTTGCATCAACTTTGACTGGTTGGATCTTTTTCCCCACAGATCCTTGATAATGGTTTTGCCTACAGAATTGATGGAGATGTTTACTTCTCTGTTGAAAAATATCCTGCATATGGACGATTATCTGGAAGGAAATTGGAAGACAATAGAGCTGGAGAAAGGGTTTCTGTTGATTCAAGGAAGCAAAATCCTGCTGATTTTGCACTTTGGAAGGTAAGATATATATTTTTGTTTATTTTGAAGCATTGTTTCTTCCTAATGTATATTCCTTCAACTTCCCTCCTACGTAACACAACAAAAGCAAAAGACTAATACAACATGATAAGTTTTGTGTTTGCAGTCTGCCAAGGTAGGGGAACCATATTGGGAGAGCCCTTGGGGTCCAGGCAGAGCAGGATGGCACATAGAATGCAGTGCCATGAGTGCAGCATATCTAGGTCATTCTTTCAATATACATGGTGGAGGAATGGACCTTGTATTTCCTCATCATGAAAATGAAATTGCTCAGAGTTGGGCTGCCTGTTGTCTCAGTAGTATAAGCTACTGTGCACACAATGGCTTTGTAACTATAAATGAGGAGAAGATGTCAAAATCACTCAAGAACTTCTTTACTATTCGCGAGGTACATGCAAGATTCAATTTCTTGTTTGCTCTCATATTTATGTATTATTTGTTTTCAATTTGTTAATATCTTTCTTCTCAGGTCTTAGATTTATATCATCCATTGGCTTTGAGGCTTTTTTTAATACGCACGCATTACCGTTCAATCAATTACTCAAAAGCACATCTTAATACAGCATCTGATCGATTGTTTTATATCTATTAGGTGCCACATCTTAATTCGTTCTTTATTTGTTAGTGTAAAACATTTGACTCATCATTTATAATGTTCATTTGCAGACTTTGCATGATTGTGATGAGATTACTGGTCAGCATAATGGAAATGATCTGCAAGATTCTTTACCAACCTATATTGTTGAGTGTCTCAGAAAATTCCATTCAGATTTTGAGATTTCACTGTCAGATGATTTACACACCCCTGTTGCATTAGCTTCTCTTTCTGATCCTCTAAAGATCATCAATGATATTCTGCATACACGCAAGGTAGGGTTCTTAATTCTCTTTACTCTAAGAATGTAATTGTAGTAAAGTTCGCACGTCATCTGAAATGCTCCCAAAATGCACCTCGACACGTGGCCGAGATGGCTTTGGGAACGCCACGAAGGCACGAACTATGCTATACTCTAAATAAAATGTTGACTTTGACCAGTCAACTTATAGGAGTGTCACTGAACTTGTGGGATGGAGTGTCTTTCAACTTGTTGGGTGAAGCGTCTTTCAACTTATAGAGTATCTTTCAACTCATGGGATAAAGTATTTTTCAACTCGTGGGGTGGAGTGTCTTTCAACTCCGTGGGGAAACTATGCAATAGAATGACTGTCGCCAATCAGTACCATAGTCACCCTAGCTTTTATCTTTATTTTAGTTTTCATTTTTGTTCATTTGTGATTTGAACTATAATTATACAATGTCAATGAAGATCTAATGGGATTAATTTTTGATAGATTGAAGGCACTCAGATATGTTTTAGATTTGAATTAACGAATACGCTGAAAAGAGAAACAAGTAAAATTTTGACGGAGACTGGTTGATTTGTCCATTCAATATTGTCTGATGGGGCCCTTCAAAAAAAATATTGTCTGATGGGGATTAGTGATTCGATGTTCGATATTTTCATTGAGCAACAATCAATTTGTCATTCTATGCATTACCATGTCAATCATTTAAATAATTACAATGAAAGTACATAATAAACATTTTTTAACATATAAAAACATACAGATTGCATAACTTTTCAGCACCAAACATATTTTGCCCCCTTAGTTCATAATTGATAATTTCAAATAGAACACTCCGATTTGTATTATTCTAATTTTTCTTAAGGCATATTTTTCTAGGCTTAGATTTTATATCATTACTATTCATTTTAGAAAATCTTACATTAGTCACGGTCAGTTTCTTATTGGCAAAATGACAATGAAAGCTTAGGATGTTCATATTTTGGTCTATACAACACCTTTTAAGTGGTTCCAATTTCCTTCGAAAGGCCACATAGTACTATATCACATGTTTAAATTTCATAAATAGTTTTATTATTTATTATTTTATATGTATTTTACAATGCAATCACACTACTTCCCGAAACAAACATATTAATTCTCTTTTATTCTTTAGATTAATTCTCTTCCTTCTCCTTGGTGTCTCCTCTTCCTATTTTTGATGATGCTTTGGCGCCATGGGTAGAGAAGATGGGAGAGAGAGATAAGGAGGAAGACAGGGTTTGGGGTATACTTTAAACAGAGAGAAAGAAAATTTCGCTAGATAAATTTGAGTCAAATAATAATTTCTGGTGATAAATTTGGATAGGATTAAATTCTTTAGGGATGGATTTGCATGTGATTAGGTTTCCATCTAGTTAGGAGATTTTAGGACAGCAATTCACATAAAAATTAAAGTACTTGTTATTATCCTATCATGAATTTATTTTATTATTTAGCATATTTTAGTTTTTCTTTCTCAATCTTTTTTTGTTCTTAGAATTATTCGGGCATTACATCATCAGTTTGATTTTCAATATATTAAGCTCTTTTGATCCTGCTATTTTGATTGTGATCTCCCTTTTTGTACCTGGCATGACAAAGCAGGGGAAGAAACAGGAGTTGAGGATTGAATCTCTGTTGGCTCTAAAAAAAGGCAATCACAGAAGTAATCAGTGTTCTTGGGTTGTGTCCGAGTAACAATGAGGTCAGTAAAATTCTTTAGGTTGTAACGAGGTAATGATATTGCTTTGTCAAAGACTGAAGCCATACCTTAACAGGTGCTTAGCCAGTTAAAAGAGAAGGCTCTTAAGAGAGCAGGGCTCACTGAAGATCAAGTGTCACAAAAGATTGAAGACAGGAGTTTCACAAGGAAAAATAAGCAATATGAAAGATCTGATGAAAAATAAGCAATATAAGGATAGAGTTCTCGAAAGAAAGATGACAATGATAAAAGCTTAGCATAGTCCTTCCTGTCGATATTTTTGAACTATTATTATCTAAACGTGATTAACTAGATTCATGGGGAGATCAATATTTACACTACAATAGAACAAGTGTGAATTGATGTTCAATTTTTTTCTCTGAAATGAAAGCTTACAAGATGCATTTAGAATAGAATGCAGCAAGTGATGGTTGATATCAGTTTTTACTTTTAACATCTAGTTGTAGTCATGTTACAGTTAGTTTCTAAGTGTTCAGTTTTTTGTCTCCTTTTTTTTTGAAGGAAAAAGAATGACACCCGGTGTGGTGGTTGTCATCCAAGTATATATATGTATGAAGATGTCATTTACAGGTGAACACTCTCACAGAGAGAGCAGCAAAAAAAGGTGAGAAAAGCGAGGATAAGAAGCCTCCTACCCAAAACCCTACTCCCGAAGGAGAAAAGAAATATGGTGTACAACTGTTTCAACCTGACATCTCTTCCCACAAAAAATAGTCCGGTTACGCCGGAGCCAGATAGCCCAGGAACCGGCCAAGAACGTCGCCAGTAGTCGTCTCCACCCCTGCCTCCGGCTCACCGACGCACGTAGAGGCCGCCAGAGATCCTCTGCATCTGTAGGGAATGCGAGCCCCTCGGACAGTTGAAAAACAAGTGTGTGATGTCCTCCACTGCCTCCGTGCACAGAACGCAGGATGTCTCCGCTTGGAGTGCCCATCTCGCTCTGTATGTCCGAGTGAGAAGTCGACCGTGCCGCATAAGCTAAGCAAAGATCTTGTCTCTTTCTTTTGTTCTCTAATATCTTCAAAACAAGACAAATGATTGCTCATTCTTAGATTCTGATCTCAATTGGGAAACTTGTTACTTACAAGCTCTTGCTGAATAATTCCAACTTGATCAGTCTGATCCATCTGCAAGTTTCTGTCGCCTCCAACTCTCAACTTTGTCTGTGCAACGGTGCATTTATTTGAGGCAAGTAATTGCTGCAGCACCACATGAGTGTTTTGCGGCGAGGATGTCGTGTTGTTGATGGCATCCCAAACTAGTGAGATGATAGGGATCGGATTTCCACTGTTAACAGCAGTCAATGCAAGAAAACAACACACTTTTCTTTCAGCCAAAGCAAAGTAAAAGAGAAACCTCATGAGAACCTGCTGCTCCCTCGTCAAAGCATTCATCAGTGCATCTTCTTCTGCTCCACAAGCAACGATTTCTCATAACGACGACCGGACACTCATGTTCCAAAGTGATAAGGTAGGTGGTTTACTTTACCTCTGGATGAGACTGCGCCCACGGGTTCCCATAACGACGGCCGCCGGTTTCAACCTCTCAGCCTCGCTGCATATTGCCTTTCCGGCGTCGCCTTCTACAATCCGAGCCGTGGACCATGGCGATCTGGAAAGCCACAATAAATATTATAACAATAAATAGGAGGAGCCTAAATTTTAATCCTACACCTGTAGATGTTGGTCAAAATTATCTATCAACTATGTTAGTTAGATAATTATGATAATTTATTAATATTTATTTTATTTATTGACTATAACTACTAGTATATATACCGAAAGTTAGAGAAGGGGGCCAAGGTTCCTCAAGAGTATATATGAGTCCGCCCTTTATCGTAAGTTAATTATCATTATGATGATTTGATCGTAGCTTAGCTTTTATTAATCGAAATGATTTTACAAAATTATGGCATGAAATAAGAAGAAAAGATAGGAGGATCAAAATGTACAGAAGTAAAATAATAAAAATAAAGGATCAAAATAATAAAAGACATTAGCAAAGTTTGAATTCAGGATGTCTAGGTATAAACCAAACTCACTTATCCACTTAAATTACTATATAATTATATTATTATTTTAATATTTTATTTATTTATTAACTTCAACTGCTAGTATATACCGCCCCTTGCTTACCGTGCCTCCTCCTTTTTCTTCTACTTAATAGATTTTCTTATATTTATTTGACTTTTTGAAAATAATTTACAATTAGGAATACATACTTCAAACTTTAGACATGAGATACACTTGAAGATGAAGGGGATTGATTTTTAAGGTCTTAAATATCGTTGTAGTACACCTTCGGCCAATAATAATAATAATATAAGAATAGTAAAGTCTTTTCCAAGAAGACTGCTACTGTTTCGCAACAAACCAACTCAAATATTCTAAAAGTTTCTAATTTCTTAAGGATTTCAAAATTTTCAGATGTGTGGATATTGAAGTTCTCGATTTCTTAATTATTTATTATATAGTAAATTATAAATTTCAATTCAAAATCTTCAAGCAATCTCCCATAGGTAACATGGCATAATAAACTATTATATATATATATATATATATATATATATTCAGTTAAAAGTCTATATTTAACTTCAATGCATGCACATAACTTGCATAGCATTTAGCACCATTTCATGAACATAATCATCTAAGTATCATAACATCATAGGCATACTTAATACGTAATCATAAAACATGAGATATAAGCAATCTAGCATAAATTGATACACTACTTATTCATAATCAACTTAAGAACGTAAAAATCATCTTCGTACATGAGGCATGAAATTAATGCACGGGGAAGACTATTTGCCGGTGGGGAAGACGAAGATATATTTTAATTTTTGAGTATATCTTTTTGTTCAAACAAAATGGTATTGTCACTGGCAGCTTTTTAACTCACTTTTTCTTCTATCGCGACGAATAATTTCGTTGCTTATGGAGGTTGTCACTTAGGGGGCGTTTGGTATGAGGTAATCCAGATAGATTATCGACTATTTAATTTAAAATCCTTAGGGCCCACTATATTACCACGTTTGGCTGCAACAGATTATCGGTAATTTTTACTTCTCTGGTAATCTAAATTACCACCTCCCTGGTAATGAAGATAGCACCCATGGGAGGTGTCTTTCCATATTACCAGTAAGATGACATGCAATTTGACAAAATTATCCCTACAACCAAACTTTAAAAATATTTACATTTTATTACGAAATAATAGTATTCAACATTATCTTCTAATTTTTTAATTATTTTACGATTGATAATATATACTCATATTTTGACATAACTCACTTTTT